>WSYH01000647.1:0-74422 GCA_036426205.1 Ascaphus truei
GGGGGGGGGGGTCTTTTGAATGAAATCTACAGGAGGATGAAGATGGGATGGGGCACATTTGGAAGAAATAATACAATATTTCCAGGGAACTTTCCGCTGTGCCTCAAGAAGAACGTTTTCGACCCGTGTATTCTGCCCGTGCTCATACATGGATGTGAAACGTGGACTTTAAATGCGAATGCAATTCAGAAACTTCACACGACTCAAATTAGTATGGAGAGATGCATGCTGGGTATTACCCGAAGAGACAGGAAAAAGAATAACTGGGCTAGAAGCCAAACAAAAGTCTGACATCTCTCACAAGCGTGAATAAATTAAAATGGCGGTCGGACAGACATATCACAAGAAGAACTGATCATTGTTGGACAAAGATGGGACTCGACTGGATTCCAAGATTAAAAGACTCATACAACCAAAACTAATTATTACTGTTACTAATATTATTACTATCACCGGTTTCTTATCACCGCTGCTTTTAAAGCATCTATGTGTCCATCTTGCAATCTCTCATTCTTGTCTTGTTTCATGTCTCTTATCCAGCCCTGTGGGGATACTTCCAGGCAGAGGCACAGCATTCACACTGGTACAATTTTTCCAATATAGAGATATAGTTTAAGAGCTCAGATAATATACTAGCTGCTACGGGACTCTGAAATAGCTATACCTATAACTATATGTTATGCTGATTTGATCAACAATTGAGTGTGAGAGACTTAAGTCATACTGTACCATCTCTCCTACTATCATTTTTATGCATTTTTATGTGTTCTATACCTTATGCTTAAGGTTTTCTATATTTTTGTAATAAATAGTGCTATACTACCTAACTCTCCTTATGGTTATAATGGTAACAACTATGATTGAGCAGGAAATATCCGTTGATACTATTGGGATCCTGTCGCAGTGCACAATCCCTGATAAAGAAAATTCCAGAATCCTTCCAAGAGATCCCGTTCCAGAGTCTGGAGAAAGGCTTGATTTATGCTACAATGTTGTAAGTGCAAATCCCGCGTGTGAACAGATTCGCACGCCTCACACAGGTCTGCAACCCTGCGCTTCCCCATTATCTCTTAGCATACCGTGCTTCCACTGCAGCCAGGGATTCTGGGCAATGGCATGCAAATGAGCACTCACAGTGTACGCATATATAGTACAGGATTTAATGTAATGAGCATGACCGTATATATATATATATATATATATATATATACAGTGTTCGACAAACCTATACATTTGCTCGCCCCGGGCGAGTGGATTTAACCCCCGGGCGAGTAAATATTGGCCCAAGCAGCACACGTTTGGTACTAGGTGGCGAATAGATTTTTTTCTGTGGCGAGTAGATTTTTTGGTGATTTGTCAACCACTGTATATATATATATATATATATATATCATGAAGGGGGCACAGATCCAGCTCTTGCTATCAAATGGGGCAATGAGTTACATCTGGGTGATTGAGGCTCTTCTCCAGCACTGGTATTGCCGAATTATTTCCTCAGGTCCCAGCGTGGCAACGCACACTGATTAACAGTGTGCAAATACTGCAGTGACACCCACCCGTCACCCAGCAAGATACAGACTGAGACATCTCACTGAATAAGTCATTCTCGCAAAATAAAATAAATGGAAAAAAAAAAGCATATTAAGCGTGGCAGCTCTATAAAAGTCCCAAGATACCAGCTTTTATTTTTTTGCATATTCTTATGCTTTATTAACATATTTTTCAATAAAGCATAAAACTTCCCGGGTAATAAACCTGACTGGGGAAGTAGTGAGACCGCTGGCACTTCACTGCCTGACTGGGTCACTGCTGGATCTATTCTTCAAATTAATTTGGTTGGTTCCAATCCGTGGATTCAGCAACTCGTTGGTGGATTCGTAAGAAGCCGCCAACGAATGGCTGAATCCGCAGATAGGATTCTACAAATCCGTCAACGGTTGCGGAATCCGCTGAGTGTATGGGTGTCATGGGAGAGGGGGTTTGGCCCGGTATTAAAGGGGTTACACCCCATTTGGCCACCCCCTGCTCTCACTTGGGAAGCAAGGGGTTAACTGGACTGCGGTCCAGTAATGTGTTTTTACCCTGCTTCAGCATCCAAATGTATATTCCCCTGTAAAAATGTATTGTTTCTGTTCCAGTGTTTGCACCAACACATACACTGGGATTGATGCGGGAGGGAAAGGGTTAAGGTTAACTTAGTGTTTATAGCCCTTTGTGGCCTTTTCAGACTCCATTTTGCAGCCTCCCATAGGTCGCCATTGCAGCTCCATGCATTCCAATGGCAGTTCTGGCGGTTTTGGGCTTGTTTCCAGCGAAGACCAGCAGGTGGCGTCCGAGAGGAGGAGCGGTGGTTTCCCATTGTAAGTCAATGGGACCATTGACTTCAATGGGGATTCCTCGACGCCGACCTCCAGGAACGGGTTGGCAGCCATCCAAACCGCAGACCGCAAGAGCGGATACAATGTCTTTAAAAAGAGCTTTTTTCACTGAGGTCAAGTTCACCTACAATTGGCGTGGGAACCTTAGGTTCTAGGGCACCCAGAAATAAAATTCTTGTTGCCCCTAATTCCTAGGAACCCCCACACAAGACCACCACCGGGCCCGAGAATGAGGGACCCCCGTAAAGGGTCGAGCTCAGCAAGAGGGTCGCGCCATTGACTCCAATGGCGGAGCGGAGGTCCCATTGAATCCAATGGCGGCGCTCGCCCATGCATTTCCTATGGCGGCGCCGGCCATTGATTCCAATGGGGGAAAAGCCGCGTGGCGTTAAAACGGTTAAGTCCGAAACTGTAAAAGGTGTAAGTCCATATCTCCGGTTCTGCGAGGACCAGAGGGATGGGATTTGGGTTGCATGTAGTCACTGCTTCGGCAGGACTGCATGGCCATTTCCAGCCCTCTCCGAACAACCAGATGGAGTATGGGCAAATATAAAAAACTGTGATTTTCCCCATAGACTCCAATGGCGGCGTTACTCCATTGAAAAGCTATGTCGGAACAGCCCATAGACTCCAATGGCGGAGTTTCCCCATTGAAAGTCTATGGCGGCGGAACCCATTGACTTCAACGGCGGAGTTGCTCCATTGAAAGACCATAGCGGCGGAGCCTGTTGATTTCAATGGGAAAAGAGTGAAAAGCAGAGATTCATTTTTGAGCGGAGAATCCTGTATTAAAGTAATGAGTTTTAAACTGTTTTTGTGTATCTCCGGTTCTGGGGGTCGCAGAGAGCTGAAACTTGGCCACCATGGAGAGTCACCTCCGGCATGAGGGACTGGCCCGTTTCAGCCCACTGGGCCCAGCAGAACGGATTATTTTAATATGTGAAGATATTAAAGTATGAATTGTATTTTGGGTCTGGTACAAAAACTCAGAGCCCATATGTTATGTTAATGCTCAGGATGGGAGACAAATGGTCGATCATAAATTCCTGATCAAAGACTCCCCCACCCTGCTTGTGTATGCGAACACAGAGGAATGCAGGACATGGGTACTTGATATTAAGTGTGGTAATTCACACCTTGGACAAAGGGTATCCTGGCCAAGCTAGACTTTAAGATGCCAGGCTTGTGGGAGGGGGGCTGAGGAACTAAGCCCCCTGATTAGAATAATATCCACCCAGTGGGCGGGTGTTAAGGTGCCTGTCAGGTGACTTGGCAATGAGAGATTGGGTGCAGGTAATTGTTCTCCAATGGCCGGCACTCAATAATAAGGTATAGACTGGAAATTGCATATAAACCAGTGTCCAGCCTATACTCAGAGTTCTTCGTGTCTTTGTGTATTTTCGTGATTGCTGCATGAATTGCTAATCGTGTAACCTGATTACTTCATCATTCCAACCCTAAGTAAGTGTATATTTTGCCTGTTATTTGTATATCTTGTGTGTTCACCTTCTTTAAGGAATAAACTGTATTTATTATATCTAAGCCTGTTCAATTCAACCCAGAGATATATTTTGGTGTGTATTATTATACCCTGTCATAAGTTACCGTGACAATGGGTAATAATAATAATAAAAAAAATCTGCAAAACGACAATCTCCCTTTTTGAGATTAATCCGCTGCAATCCGCAGATCAAAGGAACCGGCCGATCCACTGCGGATCCAAATTCGCCCCCAAAAGATTTGTCCCTCTCTACCCAGGACAACAAACCTAGGGAACTCCCCACCAACCAGCTCCTGGCACCGACTAAGCTGGCCATATATTAGACCAGGAAGTAGTGTGGAAGGAGGAGTCCCAATGGACATCGTGGGGAAGTTCTGGGTGCCGGTGCACTCCCGTATCCAGCAGAACACAACAACGCTGAGTCCAATGGAGAAGAAATACTGAGGCACAAGGGAGAAGAGGACTACTTCCAGACTTTGACCACAAAGTCAGGTTCTTCTCATACTCTGTGTCACTGGGTCAGTTTCTTGTCATACTTTGTGTCACCGGGTTAGTTTCTTCTCATACTCTGTGTCACTGGGTCAGTTTCTTCTCATACTCGGTGTCACTGGGTCAGTTTCTTGTCACACTCGGTGTCACTGGGTCAGTTTCTTCTCATACTCAGTGTCACTGGGTCAGTTTCTTGTCATACTCTGTGTCACTGGGTCAGTTTCTTGTCATACTCTGTGTCACTGGGTCAGTTTCTTCTCATACTCTGTGTCACTGGGTCAGTTTCTTGTCACACTCGGTGTCACAGGGTCAGTTTCTTGTTATACTCGGTGTCACTGGGTCAGTTTCTTGTCATACTCTGTGTCACTGGGTCAGTTTCTTGTTATACTCGGTGTCACTGGGTCAGTTTCTTGTCATACTGTGTCACGGGGTCAGTTTCTTGTCATACTCTGTGTCACTGGGTCAGTTTCTTGTCATACTCGGTGTCACGGGGTCAGTTTCTGCTCACACACGTGCCACTGGGTCAGTTTCTTGTCATACTCTATGTCACTGGGTCAGTTTCTGCTCACACTCGGTGTCACTGGGTCAGTTTCTGCTCACACTCGGTGTCACAGGTCAGTTTCTTGTCATACTCTGTGTCACTGGGTCAGTTTCTGCTCACACTCGGTGTCACAGGGTCAGTTTCTTGTTATACTCGGTGTCACTGGGTCAGTTTCTTGTCATACTCGGTGTCACGGGGTCAGTTTCTTGTCACACTCGGTGCCACTGGGTCAGTTTCTGCTCATACTCTGTGTCACTTTCTTGTCATACTCTGTGCCACTGGGTCAGTATATTTTAATACTCGTACCACTGGATCAATATATTTTAATACTCGTGCCACTGGATCAGAATATTTGAATACTCGTGCCACTGGGTCAGTATATTTTAATACACAGTGTCACTGGGCTAGTTACCACAGTTGTTACTGTATGTGCGGAATAATGCACAAATTCATCGTTTACACAATGGGCCTAGGTTAATGGCTCCAGGTTAATGTGAACAATTATCTTTCTCAAATCCATTCTGGGATTTCTCTCCTCCATGTAATCTCAAATGATCCGATAGCCTTAATTAGTGAGTAACCTTCTCGGTTCCTACCTGGGGAATATACAGAAGGTACAGTGCGTTATTGGTTTTGCTTATTCCCTCTATATTTGGGGAACATTTTGCGTTCCGGTTACACGTTTCTCCCACAGCACCCCTGCAGATCCGCCTGGCCTTGGCGAGCGACACTTTGCTCTCCGATTATTAATAAAATACCAACATATTCTCTGGTGTGAAGCTGAGATCCTATTATTACAGAACCCGGTGTTACGGTGCCGGTGCTGAGTATACTAGCAGTACTGTAGAAAACACAAGTATATTAGCAGCACTGAAAACTAACCTTTATAATCCCCTTTGGCTGCCATTCCCACAACGTGCCCTCTCTGTGCCTTTCTCAAGTCGTATCCACTTGGTAACACACAGTAATGACTATTTAGTGTTAGAAGCAAGTAATAGCGAGCAGGGCGTGCTCAATCACTCATACCTGGAGAACAGCTGCACCATTTAGTACACCTGGCAACCAAAGAATATACTTCATCTTCCCTTTGGTGAGTCTCTTCCGGGCTGGAATGCCTCCTGCCCAATGCCGCAGTGCCGTTTGTCTCAGCACAGAGCAGAATAATGCAATAAATAGAACAATAAGAGGATTATGCTGTTAAGAAGATCACATCAATATGTACATCATTCTCTTTGGAGCTTCTAAAAGGCTGGACGTGTTTCAGACCATTAGTACAACCGACCTATCTACATAAAGATGTGTGCCGCACTGATCGAGAGGTATCTGTGCCACACTGTGTGAGAGGTATCTGTGCCGCACTGTGTGAGAGGTATCTGTGCCGCACTGTGTGAGAGGTATCTGTGCCATGCACTGTGAGAGGTATCTGTGCCGCACTGTGTGAGAGGTATCTGTGCCGCACTGTGTGAGAGGTATCTGTGCCACACTGTGAGAGGTATCTGTGCCGCACTGTGTGAAAGGTATCTGTGCCGCACTGTGCGAGAGGTATCTGTGCCGCACTGTGCGATAGGTAATCTGTGCCGCACTGTGTGGGGTATCTTTGTCCGCACTGTGTGAGGTATCTTGTGCCGCACTGTGTGAAGGTATCTTGCCATGCACTGTGTGAGAGGAATATATCGTTGCCGCACTGTGTGAGAGGTAATCTTTGCCGCACTGTGTGAAGGTAATCTGTGCCATGCACTGTGTGAGAGGTATCTGTGCCATGCACGACTTGCGTTCATACCCCCAGCTTTATTTCCCCTGATATTACATACAGGCGCCCGGCGTGTTTCTTTACAGCAGTTTCTGGCCTGCTCTTTACCTGAAGCCCGTCGCCATATTGAGATACTGAGTTATATCCTAGTTTCCTAAAGCGAGAGTCTACATTTCTCAAACAACAAAATGTTAGGCTAAGGCCCCGCTCCCTCAGTCAGCGCGCCCGCGCTGCAGACAGGCGGCGTGCTGACTGGCACAGACCGCGATATGCGGTCTGTAGGGAGCCGGCGGGGGGGGCGGGAGTGGGAGGCGTGGTTTGAACGGAGGGACCCGCAACTGCCCCCCCCCCCCCTCCACGGGCTCGGTCTCGGTCTCCCGGGCTGCAGGAGGGAGCTTCTGCGGGCTGCTGGAAGGTAAGCAGCTCCCGCTCCCTCCCCCTTCCCCCACAAATGCCCTCCTCACACACGCTGATACATACACACACACACCACCCCCTACCTTGTGGAGGAAGCTGTCTGACAGCTCCCGCTCCCACCCCCGCCGCTGGTAGGCTCATCAGCGCGTCACGTGATGCGTCACCGCTCGGGACCACAATTTTCTTGCATCCCCTGGCGGCTGACGCGTCACAGCGTGTTGTGAGCCGTGCAGCGAGGGGGGACTGGGACCTGCTAGGAAAGGATACCTCTGCTGGTGAGGAACGCGCGCGCGGCTGGACGCAGCGGGACTAAAGCCTTACGGGCGGCCGTCCCCCCTCCTCAGATTCGCAGGGCTGTGCCCTAACTTGTAGCTCGAATTCGATCTGTAGTGTGAGATGAATCCACTCCAAATCCCAGTCTCGCCTTTTAGTGAAGTCACCGTTCTCTTCTTGCGCATCGGGCGCCAATGAGTTAGACAGGAACTCATTACGTTCCATGTTTTCAGGGCACGTTTGCTTTGACGCGCACACTCTCGTAGTTTACATTTTCTGCCTGTTATTCAAGCTTTTTCCTTTTAATGTAGATCAGTGGTCTCAAACTCAGTCCTCAAGGGCCACAAATAGGGCCAGCTTTTATGGATACCCCTGCTTCAGCACATGTGGCTCAATCAGTTGGCACATCAGTCAAAGACTGAGCCACCACCTATGCTGAAGAGCTACCTGTGCGGTCTTCGACTGAGCCACTGATTGAGCCACCTGTGCTGAAGCAGGGATATCCATAGAATCTGGCCTGCTGGTGGCCCTTGAGGACTGAGTTTGAGACCCCTGATGTAGATCGATAGCCGGGGAGGTTTACCCCACCTCAGTCTTGGCGGAGTAATTGCAAGGTTAAGCGCCACCGAGGTGTAAAGTACATTGAGACAATGAGAATGCCTCCCTGGGCATTAGATTAAAGGCAAAATAATTGTGGCTGTTAAAAACCTACAGTGTATAGAGTTCTGCATCCATGTTATTTATTTATACAATGTTTTACCAGGAAGTAATACATTGAGAGACACCTCTTATTTCCATGTACAGTAAAGTCTCGGTTATCTGACCTAAACGGGACCGAGACCGTGGCAGATAACCAAAAATACAGGATAATACGGAAAGTATTATCTCCCCACCCCCCCTCCCCCATCTCGCTGCGGCAGAAGAAGAGGAGGACTGCAGACCACAGGAACGGCAACGGAGGAAGACAGCTGGCTGCCGGAGAAGAGGACCACGTCAGCGGAGGAATGGAGTTAAGACGGCGGGTGGAAGCAGGCAGGAGAAGACCATCAGACCCTGTGTGCTGAGCAGGAGCAGAGCGGCATAGGAGAACAGCCAGAGAAATTGACCGTGTCTGACTTCCGGTGTTACAGCGCGCTCCTCCCCGGCTGTTCTCCTGTGCTGCTCTGCTCCTGCTCAGCACACAGGGTCTGATGGTCTTCTCCTGCCTGCTTCCACCCGCCGTCTTAACTCCATTCCTCCGATGACATGGTCCTCTTCTCCGGCCGCCAGCTGTCTTCCTCCGGTGCCGCTTCTGTGGTCTGCAGTCCTCTTCTTCTTCTGCCGCCGGCAAGCGAGATGACGGATGAAAGAGAAGGTCAGATAATCAAGACTCTACTGTATGTCCTGGACATAAAGTTATGATGACAAATACATAGTTACATTAAGTGAGCAGGGTTATACATTATATACAAGGCATTGCATGCACAGTAAGAGATAATATATATTATAGGCGTATGTAACAGTTACAGACCAGATTAAAATGTGAGGCAGCTTTAGTATTGAAAGAAATTCGACTGGTGGTGGCTGTGAGTCTCCGGTAGGTTGTTCCAGTTGAGGGGAGCACGTTAAGAGAAGGAGGAGCGGCCGGATACTTTGCTGAACCTTTGTTAACAATGGGTTAACCCAACACAACCCCTTACAGTAGTTGTACACTTCTGCAACCATCAACAAAAACCAGCCCCATATACAGTACTATAAATCAATCCATTTAACTCAAGTAGAAGCTCCAAATGAAAAACTACTGCTGTGAAAAGATAGTGTTTTCCTGAAATTGAAGCTCACACTGGAAAAAAACTGAAATCCATTTAGACATCTGCCCCCCAGTCGCTAGCTGAGCAATCAATAGGACTGCTACAGCAAAAAGGGAGACTTGTTTAAGGAAAATAACAACAGAGCTGTTTCATTACTTAAATCAATGAGTATTTTGAAAGCAAAAGCAGAAAGACAAATATCACTCAAGAGGCTATTAACAGGCCTCACTCGCAGCGTCCCGAAGCCTTCTGCAGCATCTCAACCATCATTGGCAACTATTCAACATGCTCTGAAGCAGCTCCCCTGGGCTAAGTAAGGGTGCGGCCCCATTCAAATGAAAGGGACTAACATCTTCTCCAGCATGGGAAGCTACTTCATAGCATAATGGATCAGTCCCCGGTGCACATAACAATAAAGCCTTTGGTGGCCAACTCCAGCCCTCTAGAGCCACTGACATGTCAGGTTTTCAGGATAATCTTTGACTGAGCCATATGTGCTGAAGCAGGGATATCCTCAAACCGTGACCTGTTGGTGGCTCTTGGAGTTGGCCACCCCTGGCTTCAGCTATTCCCAGACCGGAGCACCGAACATGCATTGCCATCAGGATATTTCCCATAGGAACACGGAAGTGGTCAGCGGTTTGGGTCTTGTGAATTGGTGTTTTCCTCCTCCTCGTTGCATGGCCGGATTTGCATGTGTTGCCCCCTTTCCCCGTGTCTAAGGGAACGACATGTGCTGGAGGTAAGGGGACCTGGCTACACATGGCACCAGCGAGACATTGAGCTTTCGTAAATAAGTGGCTCAGGGGGTAATTCTTCGTATGACAAAGTGTCTATTTCCCTTGGAAAGTCCCCATGGACTTTAATGAGAAGCCCCGAAGGGCTGCTCCGGCATCTATAGAATAAGGCGCTATGAGATTTCCTATTGTATCTCCTGCTCGCATGCAGCCCCAGTACAATCCCACGATGCAGCGGAACACAATGCAGAACTGGAAAATACTCACTGGCGGGCCACAGGCTGCCTTATGGCTTAGCACCCCTTAGTAAATGTGCCCCATGATCTTTAAACAAACTTCTAAACAACATTTTAGTTTTAACAGACAGAAAACTGCATGGCTTTTGGTAATTCTCAAATGAAAAACATTTTTAAAAAAAACTCACAAACTCATCCTTTTGTGTTCACACTGTGTAAAATGATCACACTTAAAATGTGCACTTATCAGTGAATTGTTCCCCTGGTTCCTAGCAGAAGAGTGGAAGGTAACACGCAGTGGGCGACCCACAGCACAACTTATCCAGCCACAACCATTCCAGTGCAACAAAGAGGACACAACGTACTCATCTTATATCAGGATGAACTTGTTTGTTGCTATATAATAAAGGTTGTAAAGAAATCAGCTATACAAACCGTGCTGAAAGAGGCATTAATACAGCCAGATCCTTCCTCATGCATTAATTCATAGAGAAGCGTGAATAGAAACCAGTGGTTTGCATTTTATTACGGCTGCAGAATCACTTTTGGTTTTAGAGGTGATTGTTTTACTCAGGGTTAAGAGGAACAATCAAGCGAACTTCGTCATGGTCCCTTTCCTCTTAAAGGGTTTTGCATATCATCCACCCAAGGTAAAGGGAATAGTTTGCAGAATGAAATTATACTACAGGACGTGCAACGCTAAGCCCCAAATTACATTGCACACTCAATAGGCTCTTGAAACATTACTGCTGCTCCCATCATACTGATGAAAACAATTTGCATGTACATAGCAGCACTACGTAACCACATGGATCTAACAATACTTTCACATTGAAAGCAGCCACCTCTGCGGTGTAATGTGATAAAGTGACGATTACCATGTGAAGGTAGGACGATTTCAAGCCTAAATATTAATTATGCTATATTGTCTATGTAGCCATGTAACCTCTGCCTAGCACGTAAATGCCTCTGCCTAGCACGTAAGTCCTGGTACCAGCGCAGGCAGTGTTAGGGTTAAATCTGCCCTTGCAGTAGTAAGCAGTCTCCTTGAATGACTGGGGGGTGGCATATGGTCTGGGTAGTGCCTATACGGGGTTGACACCTGGAGCCCCTCACCTGGTTACAAAAAGGGGCTGCAGCCTAAGGCTGAGTCCATAGAAGGACAAGCAGCGCTGAGCCGTGCGGATGCTCCGCGATGAGCCCCTGCATCCTCCATGAGGATGTCTTTAGAGGGGGCTCACGCGAGCGTCCGCAGGCGTGCTGAGCCGCTGGATTTTTCAGCCGACAGCCAAACTGTTTTTCAGAGCGCTGTCGGCTGAAAACATCCAATCAGCGCGGAGCAGCGTCAACGTCACGGCGCCGTGACGTTGGTGCGTCGCGGGAGATTGGCCTGCGACATCACTGCCCCGCCTCCCTCAGTCTCCCCCCACCTCCCGATCACGCCCGCTGGCTCGCCTGCATGGGCATGAAATCGCGCAGATTTCAGCAGGCGAGCCTCAGCGTCAGCGCGCCTCAGCCCTGCTACCCCCTCTATGGCCCCAGCCTTAATTTAGTTCTGTTCTGAGAGAATTGGAAATGTGGAGCCAGGGTTCTGGTTCATCTTCCATCCCCTCCCTCAGGGGAGTGGGACCAGCTACCCCATACTTCCCCAGGGAGTGTGGGAGTCATGGATAGACCTTTGGGGCCTCAAGCCTTGAGGGTTGAGTCCAGGGACCAGAGTGTGTACATGTTGGTATACTGCTGTGCTGTATGAAAAATAAAGAACCTTTACTGTTTGATACTCCTGCCTGAGGCTGCAGTTCTTCAAGGAGAGGATGAGAGTGTTTTCCACAGGGGACTGCAACTATCTGCGGAAGGTCCTGTGGGAATGGAGACGCTGCAACACCAAGGAAATAACTCATCCAGCACTGAAAGCCTGTCCTGCTTAATCCCCACTACCACCGGCGGATGCTCAGAGCCTCCTGTGAACCTAACAGGTAGCCCCAACACCCCGTAACCGCAGTGAATCTCCCTTAGGGTGGGGTAGCACGTGTTACATCAATATACACATATATTCAGCATGTAACTTGTTAAAATAAGTAATTTAGTTTTAAATTAAGAAATTATACAGGAAAATGATAAGCTGCCTCTACAAAGATAAGAAGTGAAATCAGTCTGAAGACGGGCAGATGTAGACATGCTTCGTGTGATTGAGAAACTTGGTATATTTAATGTCTGCTGAGTTGAATAGTATATGGGTTTGAGTTTGGAATCAAAGGTTAGATAAATACTTAGACATATAATACAAAAGAGAGAGGTCTTAAAAGATAGGGAACATAGGGTTAACTCTAGTTACTTAGTGACAGAACAAAGAGGGTCTTCTAGACCAGAGTAAATATGGCTAAACAGAGAAACGGTGTTCTGGCATTGATGATGGACGAAGCACATTTTGGGCTGACACTGAGAAAACCAGGGGATTGCTATGTTTGGACTGGCTAAGAGAAATGTATAAAGATTGCATTGGGATTTATTGAATTCAGTATAATTTAACACCACCAAGTTAAGAACAACTAAGCATTCTCCGCTCTAGCAAAGCTTAGTGGGCACATCAATATAGGCAGAAATGATTTACTCCGTGCAGGCCTGCTCAGTCCCAACATCTGGGCTCACGCAGAGAACGTGGAATAAAGTATCCCTGTTTATATTGGTGACTCCACTGAGCTTTGCCGCATATTTTCACGTATTTAATTTGCTACCGTCCGATATTGGAATCCCAACTTCAGAGGCCTCCTACAAATATCCTTCTGGACCTTATCCTTTCTTTGATCCATTTCTTTATTGGCGTCCGGGTGCCACAGCTATGCAAAGAGAGACCTAGGCCTAAGATGTACAAACCTGTGCTAAGCTTCAGCCCGCCTCCACGCTCATTTATATGAATGGGAGGAAAGGCGTGTTAAAGCTTAGCCATTTTGTCTATTTCGTCCATAATGAGATACCTTGGCTTCTAAGAGGTCACAATTCTTTATAGATGGAGGCGCCACCTGGAGGCTCATGTATGAACTGCGTTAATCTTAAATTCTCAGGAGAGGTTAATGCCACTTCCTGCCTGGCGGGATTTATTTGATGCAAAGAACGCAGAAGAACTGTACTAGCAACAGGCATAAATGTTGACATATCCCATTATAATCTTGCTCCCCTAACTCCTATACTGTAACTACTCCTCAAAACGCTCACTGGCGCTCGTGGAGCAAAGCAGTGATACATAGATACAGAATCAAAGCGCTCACTGGCGCACACGCAGCAAAGCAGTGATACACGGATACAGAATCAAAGCGCTCACTGGCGCACACGCAGCAAAGCACACTGATACATGGATGCAGAATTAAAATGCTCATTGGCGCACGCGGAGCAAAGCAGCGATACACGGATGCAGAATCAAAACGACGCCTCGTCTTTGAGCAATGCTCCAGTTTGCAACTTTTGATACATATCCGCCTCTCACTTTGATTCCATTAAGGTTCATTAAGAACAGAAGAAACAGAAAAGAACAGAGCTAGCCAAGCACGTGTTATAGTTAAAATATATATATATATATTATAATAATTATAAATTAAATAAATGTAAAAAAGGGTAAAATCCAAATTTACAATGCAATTAAAAAACTTGAACTTCACGAGCGGACACCGGGAGTCCCGCGTGTGTAATGGCTTCCAAAGGTGGTCCGTGTCTCCCCCCCCCCCAGCCTCCGCTGCTCCAACTGAACCAAAATGGGAACCAGAAGTGTCTCGATGCAGGAGCTTCGTCAGGGGCGGTTTCAGAGGCGTGGCGACTAACATATATACCACTGGTATAAAAACACATACTCATTATTGGTTATGTAACAGGGGCCAGCGGGTTACCAACAGATAGAGCGGTTGGGTGTCGGTCAGGTAGGGGTTAATCCCTGCCCGGGGAAGGCAGGGCTACCAACGTGCCCACCTGAGTGTAGCCATGCTATAAAGGAAAGGGAAGTGTTTGTCTGTCCCTTGCTCAGCGTACAGACCACATACTGTATACGTGTCCTTGATACATAGGGACACCATATACCTGCACAGACGTCTATGGACACATACAGGCTTTAATCCGCTGTTGCAAACTGTGATTTCTGTGTCTGCATTTTCTTGCTACGAAAAGCCTCAATTTGTGTTGTTAAAGCTTTGGGGTGAAATAAAGCCCACATTTACTCCCGAAAAGCAGTCTCCTGGTTTAAACCTCTGCACGCACCTCCTACAGGCTACATTTTGGGGTAATTAAAAAACATTTATTCAATGTCATTTATTGAGCATAAAATGGTTACCAAAAGAAACATTTGGATAAATTAATATATACAGGAGGTAACATATTACTATATGGTTTTATGAGTTCATGGAATGTACACAAACATCTCCATAAGACTTCAATATGTATGTACTGTAGATTATATTGATTTGTATGTGAGTATATCAATCAGATTAGACAAGTGGGTGTATAGATGTGTGTGTGTGGGGGCTTGGCTGGTGACGCGGATCACCTTTGGAAGCCATTACACACCCGGGACTCCCAGTCAGCGTTCAGTGGAGTTTAAGTTTCTTCATTTAATTGCACGCACGGATTTGCCCCCTTTTTTTCCAATATAAAACTTGCTGCACACTTACATGGGTGCGCTCTGATCTTTGTTGTGGCTGTAGATTCAGTCTGCGAGGGACCTGCATCAAAGAGGAGCTGCTGACGGGCTGTTCAGCTGCCAAACTTCCTTGGCAGTGAACGTTTGTTTTTTGTATTTGTTTTTCATTTTTAATGGAGAACAGGCTCGGCATTGAAAGTGGTGAACTCCAGACCCAATCCCAGCTCCTTACCACCTTCTCTCCTCAAACTTCGGGTAAAAAAACAAAAAAAACCCACATCTGTACCCTTGTTGGGGCGATGGATTAATTGTGCCGGTAAAATTCCATGTGAAGAGCTGTCACCAATAAATAAACCTTCAATGATTACAGTGGGCAGGGAGATGGGGAGAACATCTGGAAGGTCATTAATGTTCCCAGCTGTGCCTCTTTCTTAGATGCTGAGCAGTGTTTGACAGAGTGGTCTGATTACCCACCACAAATAATGATTGCGGCCTGTTCTGGCTGCTACGATGCTACGGTAGCCCGTACAGCAGGTGCATCAATCAATAACTATTAATCAACAAGAACATGATAATTCTAATAATTAGAACACCAGACGGATGTCCTACCTGTACCCAATAATGCCCGTATCCCTGTGCCCTCTGATTGGCATTAAGCAGATGTGCAAGGCATTCGGTTGTCGAATTGTATTAATTTTTGGTTGAAGGCAGTGCATGACTGTATGCACACATTACTGCAGCCGGCATCCTGCACCAATACACCATTTATTGTCTGTGCGCACCGTGTGAATGTTGAAAGTGCCCCGAGTCTGGTCTCCTTGGTGTACAGTCATTTCTGTGTACATATTAGGGAGCTATAGGGTATTAAACATGAATACGTCCGTAAACAAGGGAAAATAATGGACCTTGTTGCATAGTCTGTAGAGTGTGTGGTGCAACTTCAGGCGACAGGTTTTCAGGACAATAAGTACATCCACGCAAATTGCCTTAGTCACAATTAGAGCTACTGTACGTTCGCTGGTTATATTCATGTTAACTAGATAGAGGATGGAACCCAGTGAGCCTGTAGAATAGACAAAATAAAAGTGAGGTAGAAGTGATAACTTTAATAGCCAACTAGTCGTTAAAAAGAGTGCAAGCTTTCAAGACCACGAGTCACTTCTTCAGGGGGATATTTACAAATCAAGCTGATGTAGCATGCCGTGCGACACGCTTATGTTTGCTGTGTGTGTTGGTGGCTCCTGAGGAGTGAACTTTCTGCTTTAGAGATTCTGTACTCGTGCCTACCCTATCTTTCCCTGCTGAAAAATAGCACATTTCTTAAAATGGGCATAATTCAGGGGGCATAATTTGGGTTAAGGCAGAGCTGACAAGAGGAAATTCCTCTTCTCGGTGTTTCATGGAGCTGATCCTACTTAATCCTAATATTGTACCCCAATAAAGTCACCCCCTATAAAAATAAAACCAGAAATCGTCAAATGGGGCTCCACAGTATAAATCCTGATTTCTGATTTGTCCAGGACAGAGTTGTAATTGGCTGGTTACAGATAGTATGGCCTTCCTGTAACAACCAGACACGAATTAGGTTACAGTGTTAGTATGGCCTTCCCGTAACAACCAGACACGAGTTAGGTTACAGTCTTAGTATGGCCTTCCTGTAACAACCAGACACGAGTTAGGCTGTCAGTATTAGTATGGCCTTCCGTAACAACCAGACACGAGTTAGTTTACAGTGTTAGTATGGCCTTCCCTGTAACACCAGACACGAATTAGGTTACAGTTGTTATTATGGCCTCCCGTAACAACCAGACACGAGTTAGGTAACAGTCTTAGTATGGCCTTCCTGTAACACCAGACACGAATTAGGTTACAGTGTTAGTATGGCTTCCCGTAACAACCAGAACACGAGTTAGGTTACAGTCTTAGTATGGCCTTCCTGTAACAACCAGACACGAGTTAGGCTGCAGTATTAGTATGGCCTTCCTGTAACAACCAGACACGAGTTAGGTTACAGTGTTAGTATGGCCTTCCTGTAACAACCAGACACGAGTTAGGCTGCTGTATTAGTATGGCCTTCCTGTAACAATCAGACATGAGTTAGGTTACAGTCTTAGTATGGCCTTCCTGTAAACAACCGACACGAGTTAGGTTTACAGTCTTAGTATGGCCTTCCTGTAACAACCAGACACAGTAAGGTTACAGTGTTAGTATGGCCTTCCTGTAACACCAGACACGAGTTAGGTTACAGTGTTAGTATGGCCTTCCTGTAACAACACAGACACGAGTTGGCTGCTGTATTAGTTGGCCTTCCTGTACCAACCAACACGAGTTAGGTTAAATCTTAGTATGGCCTTTCTTTAACAACCAGACACGAGTAAGGTTACAGTGTTAGTATGGCCTTCCTGTAACAACCAGACACAGTTGGCTGTAGTTAGTATGGCCTTCCTGTAACAATCAGACATGAGTTAGGTTACAGTCTTAGTATGGCCTTCCTGTAACAACCAGACACGAGTTAGGTTACAGTGTTAGTATGGCCTTCCTGTAACAATCAGACACGAGTTAGGGTTACAGTGTTAGTATGGCCTTTCTGTAACAACCTGACACGAGTTAGGTTACAGTGTTAGTATGGCCTTCCTGTAACAATCAGACACGAGTAAGGTTACAGTCTTAGTATGGCCTTTCTGTAACAACCAGACACGAGTTAGGTTACAGTGTTAGTATGGCCTTCCTGTAACAACCAGACACGAGTTAGGTTACAGTCTTAGTATGGCCTTTCTGTAACAATCAGACACGAGTTAGGTTACAGTCTTAGTATGGCCTTCCTGTAACAACCAGACACGAGTTAGGTTACAGTATTAGTATGGCCTTCCTGTAACAACCAGACACGAGTTAGGTTACAGTGTTAGTATGGCCTTCCTGTAACAATCAGACATGAGTTAGGTTACAGTGTTAGTATGGCCTTTCTGTAACAACCTGACACGAGTTAGGTTACAGTGTTAGTATGGCCTTCCTGTAACAATCAGACACGAGTTAGGTTACAGTGTTAGTATGGCCTTCCTGAAACAATCAGACACGAGTAAGGTTACAGTGTTAGTATGGCCTTCCTGAAACAACCAGACACGAGTTAGGTTACAGTCTTAGTATGGCCTTCCTGTAACAATCAGACACGAGTTAGGTTACAGCGTTAGTATGGCCTTCTGTAACAACCAGACACGAGTTAGGTTACAAGTCCTTAGTATGGCCTTCCTGTAACAACCAGAACACGAGTTAGGTTACAGTGTTAGTATGGCCTTCCTGTAACAACAAAAAACAAAGAGACACTACCGAAACTAACACATACCGTCGCCCCGTACACTCCACCGTCCAGCTGCCCCCCCACACCCGCCTCCCACGTTGCCCTCCCCTTAACCCACATTACAAACCATCGCACTATTTAGGTTTCCATCTTTTTTCCCTTCTGTTACACATAACACTAAGATTAGTATTTTACACGTCATTAGTCAGAGCCCTTCCTTTAACACCCATACCCGATTAGGTTTACAGTGTTTAGTATGGCTCCCGTAACAACCCTACACGATTTTAGGTTTACAGTAGTTTAGTAATGGCCTTCCTGTAACAACCAGACAACCGAGTTAGGTTACGTTTAGTATGACCTCCCGAACACCAGACACGAGTTACGTTTTATGCCCTAACAACAGTGAGTAGTTACATTAGTAGGCCTTCCTGTACCATCAGACACGAATTAGGTTACAGTGTTAGTATGGCCTTCCCGTAACAACCAGACACGAGTTAGGTTACAGTCTTAGTATGGCCTTCCTGTAACAACCAGACACGAATTAGGTTACAGTGTTAGTATGGCCTTCCCGTAACAACCAGACACGAGTTAGGTTACAGTCTTAGTATGGCCTTCCTGTAACAACACAACACGAGTTAGGTTACAGTTTAGTATGGCCTTCCCGTAACAACCAGAGCACGAGTTAGGTTACAGTCTTAGTATGGCCTTCCTGTACAACCAGACACGATTTAGGCTGCAGTATTAGTAGGCCTTCCTGTAACAACCAGACACGAGTTAGGTTACAGTGTTAGTATGGCCTTCCTGTAACAACAAGACACGAGTTAGGCTGCAGTTTAGTATGGCCTTCCTGAACAACAGACAGAGTTAGGTTACAGTGTTAGTAGTGGCCTTCCTGTAAACACCGACACGAGTTAGGTTTACAGTCTTATATGGCCTTCCTGTAACAACCAGACACAGTAAGGTTACAGTGTTAGTATGGCCTTCCTGTAACACAGACACGAGTTAGGTTACAGTGTTAGTATGGCCTTCCTGTAACAACACAGACACGAGTTAGGTGCTGTATTAGTTGTGCCTTCCTGTACAACCAACACGAGTTAGGTTAAGTTTAGTATGGCTTTCTCTGTACAACCAGACACGAGTAAGGTTACAGTGTTAGTATGGCCTTCCTGTAACAACCAGACACTAGTTGGGCTGTAGTAGTATGGCCTTCCTGTAACAACAGACCGAGTTAGGTTCAGTCTTAGTATGGCCTTCCTGTAACAACCAGACACGAGTTGGTTACAGTGTTAAGTATGGCCTTCCTGTAACAATCAGACACGAGTTAGGGTTACAGTGTTAGTATGGCCTTTCCTGTAACAACCGACACGAGTTAGGTTACAGTGTTAGTTGGCCTTCCTGTAACAATCAGACACGAGTAAGGTTACAGTTTATATGGCCTTCTGTAACAACAACGACGAGTTAGGCACGTGTTAGTATGGCCTTCTGTAAACACCAGACCACGAGTTAGGTTACAGTCTTAGTATGGCCTTTCTGTAACAATCAGACACGAGTTAGGTTACAGTCTTAGTATGGCCTTCCTGTAACAACCAGACACGAGTTAGTTACAGTATTAGTATGGCCTTCCTGTAACAACCAGACACGAGTTTAGGTTTACAGTGTTAGTATATGGCCTTCCTGTAACAATCAACATGAGTTAGGTTAACAGTGTTAGTATGGCCTTTCTGTAGACAACCTGACACGAGTTAGGTTACCGTGTTAGTATGGCCTTCCTGTAACAATCAGACACGAGTTAGGTTACAGTGTTAGTATGGCCTTCCTGAAACAATCAGACACGAGTAAGGTTACAGTTAGTAATGGCCTTCCTGAACAACCAAACACAGTTAGGTTACAGTCTTAGTATGCCTTCCTGTAACATCAGACACGAGTTAGGTTACAGTGTTAGTATGGCCTTCCTGTAACAACCAGACACGAGTTAGGTTACAGTCCTTTAGTATGGCCTTCCTGTAACAACCAGACACGAGTTAGGTTACAGTGTTAGTATGGCCTTCCTGTAACAACAAAAGATACAACTAGATGACACTACCTAAACTAACACATACCAGTCACCCCAGACACTCCACCGTCCAGCTGCCCCCCCACACCCGCCTCCCACGTTGCCCTCCCCTAACCCACATTACAATCCATCGCACTATTTAGGTTTCCATCTTTTTTCCCTTCTCTTACACATAACACTATTCGTATTGGTTACAGTCGTTAGTCAGAGCCTTCCTTAACACCTACCGATTAGGTTCATTTTCGTATGGCATCCCGACGACCCTACACGATTTTAGGTTTACAGTGTTTAGTAATGGCCTTCCTGAACAACCAGACAACCGATTAGGTTTACGTTTAGTATGGCCTCCCGAACACCAGACACGAGTTAGTTTTAGCAAGTGGTTAGTATGGCCTTCCTGTACCAACCAGACACGAGTAAGGTTACAGTGTTTAGTATGGCCTTCCGTAACACCAGACACGAGTAGGTACATGTTGAGTATGGCCTCCCGTAACAACCAGACACGAGTTAGGTTACAGTGTTAGTATGGCCTTCCTGTAACAACCAGACACGAATTAGGTTACAGTGTTAGTATGGCCCTTCCTGTAACCACCAGAACACGAGTTAGGTTACAGTGTTAGTATGGCCTTCCTGTAACAACAAAGACACGAGTTTAGGTCTGTATTAGTTGGCCTTCCTGTACAACCAACACGAGTTAGGTTACAGTCATTAGTATGGCCTTCCTGTAACAACAGACACGAGTAAGGTTATCAGTTTAGTATGGCCTTCCTGTAACAACCGACACTGAGTTGCGGCTGTAGTAGTATGCCTTCCTGAACAATCAGACGAGTTAGGTTCAGTCTTAGTATGGCCTTCCTGTAACAACCAGACACGAGTTAGGTTACAGTGTTATAGTATGGCCTTCCTGTAACAATCAGACACGAGTTAGTAGGTTACAGTTTAGTATGGCCTTTCCTGTAACAACCGACACGATTAGGTTACAGTGTTAGTTGGCCTTCCTGTAACAACAGACACGAGTATAGGTTACAGTTTAGTATGGCCTTCTGTAACAACCAACGACGAGTTAGTGCTACGTGTTAGTATGGCCTTCCTGTAACAACCAGACACGAGTTAGGTTACAGTCTTAGTATGGCCTTTCTGTAACACCAGACACGAGTTAAGGTTACAGTCTTAGTATGGCCTTCCTGTAACAACAGACCACAGTTAGTTCACGTAGTTAGTATGGCCTTTCCTGTAACAACCCGAACACGAGTTTAGGTTACAAGTGTTATTACTATAGGCCTTCCTGTAACAATCAACAGAGTTAGGTTACAGTGTTAGTATGGCCTTTCTGTAACAACCTGACACGAGTTAGGTTACGTGTTAGTATGGCCTTCCTGTAACAATCAGACACGAGTTAGGTTACAGTGTTATATGGCCTTCCTGAACAATCAGACACGAGTAGGTTACAGTGTAGTATGGCCTTCTGAACAACCAAACACAGTTAGGTTACAGTCTTAGTATGCCTTCCTGTACACCAGACACGAGTTAGGTTACAGCGTTAGTATGGCCTTCCTGTAACAACCAGACACGAGTTAGTTACAAGTTTAGTATGGCCTTCCTGTAACAACCAGAACACGAGTTAGTTAAGTTTAGTATGGCCTTCCTGTAAACAACAACAAACACTACAACACTTAACACAGTACCTCACTACTATGACACGTCCTTGTCAACCACTTACACATACTATAGTTGCCTTCCTCTCTAACCAACACACAGTATTTTACAGTCTTAGTATGGCCTTCCTTAACACCACCCGATTAGGTTACATTTAGTAGGCGTCCGCAACCTACACATTTGGTTACAGTGTTAGTATGGCCTTCCTGTAACAACCAGACACGAGTTAGGTTACGTTAGTATGCCTCCGTAACAACCAGACACGAGTTAGTTACAGTGTAGTATGGCCTTCCTGTACACATCAGACACGAGTTAAGGTTACAGTGTTAGTATGGCCTTCCTGACACACCAGACACGAGTTAGGTTACATGTTAGTATGGCCTTCCGTAACAACCAGACACGAGTTAGGTTACAGTGTTGTATGGCCTTCCTGTAACAAACCAGACACGGTTAGGTTACAGTGTTAGTATGGCCTTCCGTAACAACCAGACACGAGTTAGGTTACAGTGTTAGTATGGCCTTTCTGTAACAACCTGACACGAGTTAGGTTACAGTGTTAGTATGGCCTTCCTGTACAACCAGACACGAGTTAGGTTACAGTTTAGTATGGCCTTCCTGTAACAACCAGACACGAGTGGTTACAGTGTTATTATGGCCTTCCCGTACACAACCAGACATGAGTTAGGTTACAGTCTTAGTATGGCCTTCCTACAACCAACATGAGTTAGGTTACAGTCTAGTATGGCCTTCCTGTAACAACCAGACATGAGTTAGGTTACAGTCTTAGTATGGCCTTCCTGTAACAACCAGACATGAGTTAGGTTACAGTCTTAGTATGGCCTTCCTGTAACAACCAGACACGAGTTAGGTTACAGTCTTAGTATGGCCTTCCCGTAACAACCAGACACGAGTTACAGTAGGTTACAGTGTTAGTATGGCCTTCCTGTAACAACCAGACATGAGTTAGGTTACAGTGTTAGTATGGCCTGCCTTGTAACTTCTAAGATGAGCAGATTTCCTTTTGAAGTGAAACTTCTTTATTGACACCTACAGATTTTTTATGGGAAAAATCTCGTGCTATCACGAAAAACCAAGAGACGTCACGCTATTGCTGGACGTACGGGCAAAACAACCTTCTAGGCGACACGGAGATTGTAGGCAGCGCAAGCGCAGAAGAGGAGGTTGTAAGCCATGCATGCCTCGCATGCGCAGAAGCCCATAATCATCTTCCCCTCCACATGCGCTGTAACGGAGTGGCTGGCACCGCGCGCGTGACCGCTCGGTCGCCACCCTTGTGCGCATGCCCGCCCAGCACCGCAAACGCAGAACCTCCTGGCACCGCGCACATGCGCAGGATCACAGAACTCGGCCACAACTTCCATGCTCAGCCGCCTGCACCCCTTCCTATGCCTGGCCCACACCAAACTCTCTGCTGCACAGGTGGGCCCAATCCCAATGCTACGCACAGTCACACACACACACAGTCACACTGTGAGGATCGAGCACAGGCTCTGCCCCCTTGATGTCAGCATCGGGTGCAGGCTCCGCCCGAAGTTTGATTCAGACCTTGCTGCAGCTGATGGCTCATCAGTTCCTGCTGTGCAGACTTCGCCCAGCAACGAATCAGGGCTCTGATTGTAGTATCAGCTTCTGCCATGCAGCCGTTTAGCTATTGGCTGTTCATCCTTTATAAGCTCAGTGTTTGCCTCTGCAAATTGGCTGAGCATAACAGTTTGTTACTTGTGATGTTGTGCTGGTCGTAAGCACTCAGTGGTACCTTGTCCTGCCTTGTAGTTTCACCTGTTCACCTGCACCTTGACCATGGACATTTACCCCTCCAGTCTCCTACCCTCGACCTGGATATTTCCTACTCTACCTTCTACTACCTCAACCTCGGCTACGTGACCTCTACTACCCTCCAGTCTCCAACCCTCAAGATCGGCTTGGATATCTACTACTCTACCTTCTACTACCCTCGGCTAAGTGACCTCTACTGCCCTCCAGTCTCCTACCCTCGACCACGGCGAGTATACCCACTACCCGACTTCTCCTACCCTGACCTGGTTGCACGGCAACGAACCTGCACACCGGACGTGACCTCTCGGATTCTGGTCTGTGTTTACTAATCCTCACCTCGGACTAGCGGTCCCGTCCTGTTTGTGGCGAGCACACACACACACACACACACACACACACACACACACACAACACCACACACACACACACACACACACACACACACACACACACCCACCCACACACACACACACACACACACAAGGGAATTCAGTTACTATAAATATAGACATGCAAATAGCTAAAACAAGGGGGGAGTGAGGGGTTTGCCGTGCACGCGTGTTCTAAGTCAAACTTCTTTGCGTTCTCACTGACATTGTGTTTGGATTTTAAATAAAAACATCACCATTACAAATACAATTTCTGTGACAAATCAGTGACAAAAGACTAAGACGTTTCACTTTAAATACGCGTTCTCGGCACACACACACTTTTTTTAAACAACTCAGAATGACATTTTTCTTTCTCATTAAAGATCACATTCAATATGGTAAGAAGTCATTAATGCAATGCTAGTAATTAATTGCCATCAAAGTGAGTTTAATCATATGTTATGACTGCATCATACTGAGGAGATGTTAAGGTTGTATTTTATTTGAACTAGCACAATGGCGATCTTTTCAAACAAGTTTTCAAGAGTTATCCTCTCTCATCAGATGGCATTAGTCAGGTAGTCACCTCATTTTGTGATTTGCCACTGGACATCACAGTCCAATACACTGATTAAAGAATGGTGAGCACACTGCACTCTTAAAGAAATACTTGCTAGCTCTAATAAGTTGCTGTATGCATTCCCGTTTTATGTTTGGACATTATTATAAAAAGCAATTGCCAGGGAGACAGGCGTGCTCCTTAGCTTTCAATTTCCCTAAACTGGAGAGAATATTTTTTTAGCGCATGCGTGTAAAACCAGTAATTGGTCTCTCTGAGTTTACTAACCCAGAATATTAATGTTGTCATCAGAAATGAGGCTGAAGGTTTTGCAGCCGTGTCTCGT
Source organism: Ascaphus truei (assembly GCA_036426205.1). Taxonomy (NCBI): domain Eukaryota; kingdom Metazoa; phylum Chordata; class Amphibia; order Anura; family Ascaphidae; genus Ascaphus; species Ascaphus truei. The sequence goes on from WSYH01000647.1 coordinate 24,811, forward strand.
AACGGCGCCAGATGAAATATGGGACAGTTCACGAGTGTGGCCTGGGCCCAGCAGACTTTTGCTAAAGAGGGGAATACGGTAGGCTGGTTACTGAGCAAAGGGGGCCCAGATTTCATATCCTGACGCGGTCCATCTCCTTGTCATGGAAGCTTCTAGCCTCTTTCACTTCAGGAGAAGGAGTAGTACTGTGGTAACATCACTGTGTCTTTTCTGACGTGGTTGAACCTGTATGAATCCCTGTGTCAGCTCCAGCATTAGATTGTAAGCACTATGGGGCAAGTAGAAGGTGGCTTTTGTAGCTTATTGAATAGGGGACTTTGGCTCCACCACGCCTGCAAACATGCTTCAGACACACAGGGGCTACAGCGGATAAGTACAGTGTATTATTTTTCTTCTATTTACATATTGCACTTTGTTGTCTTATACTATTCAGTTTTTCTAGATTTGCTGCTGTTTTTTTTTTTTTGTATTATCCACTGTGATATTTTAAATGCCTCGGTAATTAAAATTAGACCTTTTTAAAATTGACATTGTTCATGATTTTTGGGATACTACTTCAGTCCCATTCCCGATCTCTACATATTCGAGTGCCGAGGACATTTTGTTTTTGATGAGAATAAATTGTCAGAACACGCCTGGTTGAATTCTAATTTCATATCACAAATGAATGTTTTTTTTTTTTTATACTAACTTTGCCTTTGTCACAAAGATGGGCGCCACCTTTTGTGATGTGTCCTTAACTCCCCCTCATCTATCTCCTGTGACATTCATGACTGAGGATAATTTTTGTTTAAACTAAAAATAGCTCAGAGTATGAAAATAACCCCTAACTCTCTTTCTGTAACCCCTTGAAAAATGTGAGCCCCATCACTGCGTTCAGATGAGTTTGCTGGAGGCATAGAAATCAGGCTACTCCTAATTGTGAAGGGCAAACACAGAGTTGATCTTAGCACCATCAATATGTGTGTGATGTTTAGTATCATTTAACCCGCCAGACTTCACGTCACAAATAGAATTCATAAGCATAACAAATATACATCAGCTTGGATTTATCTTATATTTAGTAAAACTGCAGGGACATGGGGAATGGCACTCCTGGCTGCACCATCTTGTTCTCTCCAGAGCCCTTTCAAAGTCCCTTGACGTTATATTAACATGTCCTGGTCACTTATTGGCACATCTGGTTGTCAAACTCCATTGTAAACATGTTCTGTTAACTCATTGCTTTATTGACCAATGAAGCTGGCGCATTAATATTGGCTGGATTTGAGCTTGTTAGCCTCCGTGACAGAAGAAAAAACAGGCACTGTGAAGATATCATGTGAACTCCAGATGGAGTTAACCATTTGTGTGCTGGTTTTGTAGCAGAACTACACAGAAAAGGGAGTATTATCGTATTCAGATTTGAATAAATGAAGCCAATGATGTTGAAAATATAATTAAAAACAGGTTCCATAGACAGATATGGTGTTATCGCTAGTGGGTCTAACTATGAAAAGGTCAGGGATCTAAGGGTGTCTGTAGTTTCCCAGAGGGCAGGAATATAAGCAGATGTGGGGCTTGTGGTTCTTGTCTGCGGTAAAGTTCTATGTTTTTATGGGTTTGTCGCAACAATTGGAAGACCAGGAGAAGACTCCTTACATAGGGCAGGGGTCTCACACTCAGTCCTCAAGGGCCACCAACAGAGCCGTTTTTATGGATATCCCTGCTTCAGCACAGGTGGCCCAATCAGTGGCTCAGTAAAAGACTGACCCACCTGTGCGAAGACTGAGCCACTGATTGAGCTCCCTGTGCTGAAGAAGGGATATCCTGAAAACCTGACCTGTTGGTGGCCCTCTAGCCTAGGATAACACCTGAAGCAGTTTTAAGTTTCTAGCCGTAAAATGAAATGGTCCTGTGTTTCTCTTGTAATTCCTGTCACCCACCTAAACAAGACTTACTGAAGCATCCTGCAAAATGGGTACCCACAAACGAACCACAATGAATTCCGTGCAAATGTGTCACTGTGCTTCTGAAAGGTAGAAGGGATTGCACATTTAAACCCACACTTTGAAGATGTTATCACTTAAAAATCAAATAGCAAATGCACAGAGTCCAAATGGCTTCCTCAAGCATCTCAAATATAACTCGGTCTGACAACGGGCTGATTGGATTGAAATGTGACTTTTCCTCCTCTCCCAGAGGGCCACCCTCTTGCAATCTGTGTGTGAATATCTTCTTAGAGATGGCAGTATAAAGCAAATCTATAGAAACAGACCCGGGGAAGCGATTTCCATATAAAATAAAGACTCGCTGGCCGTCAGTTCGCCCAGAAAGATCACAAAGAGGTTATCAGAGGAAAGGTGATTGCTTTGCTATTTTACCAAATGTGAGATGATTCTGAGTTTTAATGTGTAGGAAATGGACACGTCGGTAGAAACAAGTTGCACGTCCTATACTGCCCTTGAAGAAATATTCAGACGTGAAGACACACTACAAGGCGTGGGTGGCCTCTTAACCCCTTAGCTGCCAAAGGGACCTGCAAAATGCTGGCTACTCTAGCAAACAAAGGGTTATTACCGATCACCACATTTTACTACGATTATAGTAAAACTATACAAAGATGTAGGCTGCTCCCCAAATATACAGTATGGAGGGGATACACAAAGGGGGCTGTGATACAGCAGACATTGTATTACAATGTAAATAACAAGTAGGAGAGCACATTTTTAATGTACAGCCGGAGATATTTCTCAGTAAGAAATGAAAATGCCTCAGTGCTTTCTCCTATCTCCTTTATAGAAATGCTGTTTGTGAAACAACCTATTATTGCATGAGAGGAGATGCTCCAATAACCGTAGTTAAGTAATAATCCCCGAAGAACAGGCCAATAATGCCCTGGATGGAAGAGTTGAAGGCCCGAGGCGAACCCGAGGTAACCCAGCCAGGGCATTATTGGTCAGTAATGCCCTGTTCTGAGGGGATTATTACTATTATCGGCTAAATGTAGGCTTTTTTTTTTCATAAAAAAGATAAGACACTTTTGTACAGTCATATTGAGTTTTTTTATCAAGACGATATTCTACATTTTCTTGTGCTTTTACTGTACTTGATTATTACTACAGATATTCAGTGTAGTCTTAAAGAGAAATGGGAGACAACATTGGAAGAATGGGAATGGGAGAACGTTTTAATATCTTGATTGTGCACGATGATATGGTCCTAGCTGAAGTCTCTACTAAAATTGAGATTATACAAAAAGAATTTATATACTGATCAATCTCTTATGAGTCAAATAGAAAATGATCTTGATAAGTTTGAGCAGGATCTTATTGCCTTCAAGAAAATGAAATTAGCTAGTGATTTAGCGGACTATAAAAATTACCTGGTCTGATCTTGATTCCTCAGACACAGAGACCCACCGCACTTTGAGATCAACTGACAGTACCACAGCATCTTATTCTCCTTTTTTAGAAAGGGGTTCCTGATATTAAAAAAGAAAAAATCGAGGAGAAGGACAAGGCGGGGAATCAAGGCAACTAAGGAACCGAGACACCTTCGGTTACAAACCGCAGAAGATATCCCACTCATGGTGGTAAATGATGATTTGACAATAATCAATCTTTCAGATATTACTTTAACTCAGTGGATCCCAATCTGTGCGCCGCGGCTTGCCTAGAGGGGCGCCGCGATTATCCTCCCTACCATCCCTCCTTAATGCTGGCCGGGCCGCAGGGGATTGGCTACAGGTCAGAGGAAGCCGGGGGCGGGGCTTCTGCTTTGTGCAGAGCAAACAGTGAGTGTGTGTGGCTGCCTTCCCGCTCCTGGCTCCTCAGTGTCTGTGTGTGTGTGTATCAGTGTGTGTGTGTGTGTGTGTGTGTATCAGTGTGTGTGTATGTGTGTATGTATGTGTGTATCAGTGTGTTTGTGTGTATCAGTGTGTGTGTATCAGTGTGTGTGTGTGTGTCAGTGACTGTGTGTGTGTGTGTATCAGTGAATGTGTGCAGGGGGAGGCGGGGAGCCGCCTGCACGGATCTCCTGCCTTTCCTGCCTTTCCTCCCTCCTCCCTCCCCCCCAGTCACTCACATCCATCGGTGCCTCTGCTCTCCACTGTGTGTGTGTATCAGTGTGTGTGTGTATCAGTGACTGTGTGTGTGTGTGTGTGTATCAGTGACTGTGTGTGTGTGTATCAGTGACTGTGTGTGTGTGTGTATCAGTGACTGTGTGTGTGTGTGTGTCAGAGAGTGAGTGTGTGTCTGAGAGAGTGAGAGTGTGTATCAGAGTGTGTGTCAGACAGTGAGAGTGTGTTTGAGAGAGTGAGAGTGAAAGAGAGTGTCTGAGAGAGAGAGAGAGAGAGTATAAGAGAGTGAGAGTGAGAGAGTATAAGAGAGTGAGAGAGAGAGATAGTGAGTGAGAGTGTCTGAGAAAGAGTGAGAGAGAGTGAGAGTGTCTGAGAGAGAGAGAGAAAGAGAGAGAGTGTCTGAGAGTGAGAGAGTGAGAGTGTCTGAGAGAGTGAGATAGAGTGTCTGAGAGAGTGTCTGAGAGAGATTGTCTGAGAGAGAGAGTCTGAGAGAGAGAGAGAGTGTGAGAGAGAGTGTGAGAGAGTGTGAGAGAGAGAGTGTGAGAGAGAGAGTGTGAGAGAGAGCGTCTGAGTGAGAGTGTCTGAGTGAGAGAGAGTGTCTGAGAGAGTGTCTGAGAGAGAGAGTGTCTGAGTGAGAGAGTGTCTGAGAGAGAGTGTGAGAGAGTCTGAGAGAGTGTGAGAGAGAGTGAGTGAGAGCGCGAGTGTCTGAGAGAGTGAGAGTGTCTGAGAGAGAGTGTCTGAGAGAGTGAGAGTGTCTGAGAGAGTGAGAGAGAGAGTGAGAGGATATCCCTGCTTCCGCACGGGTGGTGCAGTCTTCGACCGAGCTACTGATTAAGCCATCTATGCTGAAGCAGGGATATCCCGAAAACCTGCCCTGTTGGTGGTCCTTGAGGACTGATGTTTGCTCACCCCTGCTCTAGCCCATTTTCGGGGACCTGGTTGTGTGCCTCTGGGTTGGAAACCCTCGCCTATGCCTGAGCCTGCGGTGTGACCTTCTCTTTCACCAGGAAATGGAAAGGAGAATGACACATCAGCGCCTGACAGATGAGCAGAGGGACAGGTTTCCTCCCTGTGCTCCCTTAGCAGCCTGTGACTTTGCAAGGACCAAGCGTACGAGGCATACATCGAATCATTATTCATGTTACCTGCCAACTGGCCGCACGCACGCGCAGCATTACGCCACGCGTTACAGGGCGGATTTATTCAAGTTTCCAGTCATTGGATGTAACCTTTCTTGGCGGCTCGGGCAGTTTGTGTAAAAATAAGGATAGTGAGAGACACTGAAATATCCCTTATCCTACGAACGTCAAGTCCCTCCTCCCGCTGCTACTCCCGCTGCTCCTCCCTCTGCTCCTCCCACTGCTCTCCTCCCACCGCTCTCCTCCCGCTGTTCCTCCCACCGCTCCTCCCTCTGCTCCTCCCACTCCCACTGCTCCTCGCTCCTCCCACTGCTCCTCCCTCTGCTCCGCCCACTCCCTCTGCTCCTCCCTCTGCTCTAGCTACTCATTCAAAATCTTTGACATTTGTACCAATTTTTGGGGGTGATCAGTGGCAGTTTTCCCATTAGGCCCAGGCCTAGGGCGGCTAAATTTGGGGGGGCGGTAAAAATGTCCACCCCCATATACTTTTGCCGCGCTCTCGGGCCTACCGGGACTGATGGGAAGTCACTTCGCTGTTGCGACCCCCTCCTTGCCTGGCGCCCTCCTTCTCCTCCTGAACCACAGCGTCAAATTATGTCACGTTACCATGGCAACGCGACGCTGTGCGACATCACGTTGGTGACGTCTGAAGGAGGAGCGGGGGGGGGGGGCGGCAGCAAGGAGGCGACCGCAAAAGCTAAGTGCCTAGATGAGGTTGATGCTCTAAACGCAGGGGGCTCAAACTGAGTCCTCAAGGGCCACCAACAGGTCAGGTTTTATGGATATCCCTGCTTCAGCACAGGTGGCTCAATCAGTGGCTCAGTCAAAGACTGAGACTGAGAGATGAGACATATACATAATTGGAACCCCCTGGATTCTCTGGTGGATAATTACTGATGCAGCTTCTCCCTCCATGCGGGAGCAATATGGCCAACAGATCTTGCGGGATGAGCGGGCCAATAGGAAACTGCAATGTCATCTATTGAGGCTTCTTATTGGTCGACACTGACGGTCATGTTGGATTCTCCATGAGAAGCACTGGCACCCTAGATGGTAAGGTGTCTGCCAGTGCCGGCAGGGATCTTATGGAATATATGTATATCTTTATTTGTATAGCATCATCCATGTACATAGCATCATTGTAATAGACACAACAATATGACATAGGTGTAACATATTATGAGAATAACCGCTTCAAACGCAAAAGTAAACATTAGGAAAAGTAGTCCCTGCCCTGAAGAGCTTACCATCTAAGATGTACTGTATGTAATAAAGAATCAGAGACAGAAGGAAGGTAAGTGAGTATGAAAGGGATTATGGCACAGGCATATACAAGGGGTGAGAACTTTGGAGCTATTGAAATGCATTATTAAATAGGTGAGTTTTCAGATGAACCTTGACGGTGGAGAGAGAAGTTGCTTGGTGAATATTGAGGGGAACAGAACAGCATTCCAGTGTGTACGGGGCAGTGAGTGAAAAAGGTTTAAGGCAGGAGAGGGCTTAGAATGCAAAAGCAGTAAACAGAAGACATCCTTGAGCAGAACGCAAGGGGCGAGCTTGGCTATAGCAAGAAATTAGGGCTGAGATATAAGGGGGGGGGGGACCTGTTGGTGGCCCTTGCGGAATGAGTTTGAGACCCCTGACATAGAGGGTTATTCATTACACTACCACATCTCACTGCTGGAAAATCGGTCACTAAAATGGGTGATCTACTGACTGCACGACAGAGGAACTCCCGATCTGAATACCTGTGCTGTCTTCGGCTGAGCCACTTGTGCTGAAGCAGGGATAGCCATAAAAGCTGGCCTGTTGGTGGCCTTTTAGGACTGCGTATGAGACCTCATCTCTCAAGTGAGATAGCGCCAATTTTATTATTCTTGGCCGGCTGAACCTGCTCATTCGGGGAAGGGTGGAGGGGTCTTTATTGGAAGGGTGGAGGGGTCTTTATTGGAAGGGTGGAGGGGTCTTTATTGGAATGGGGGGGGTCTATGTAGTCAAAAGGGGGGAAGTTGTGTGTGGTCAAAAGGGGGGGGGGCACGAGGTCAAAAGGGCGGTCAAGTCTCCTTTACCGGTGACCTTTAGTTGTATTTTATCAGCCCTGATCACACACATTGCCTATAAGGGAACACGCCTACTTCCCCTTTTAGGGCTTCTATATCATTGATGGGGCTCACTGAAATTTTTGAACTTTGAAAGTGGCTCACAGATGGGGACCATTGACATATATATATATTTAGCCCTCCTTATAGCTCAGTGTTTGCCTCTGCAAATTGGCTGAGCATAACAGTTTGTTACTTGTGATGTTGTCGGTCGTAAGCACTCAGTGGTACCTTGTCCTGCCTGTAGTTTTCACTGTTCACCTGACCTTGAACCCATGACATTTACCCTCCAGTCTCCTACCCTCGTGACCTGGATATTCCTACTCTACCTTATACTAACTCCATCGCTACGTGACCTCTACTACCCTACAGTTTCCAACCCTCAGATCGGCTTGGCTATATCTAACTAATCTAACTTACATACCCTCGGCTAAGTGAACCTCTACTGCCCTCCAGCTCGCTACCCTGACACAACGCGACAAGGCGAGTATACCACTACCCGACTTCTCCTACCCTGAACCTGGTTGCACGGCACGAACACCTGCAAACCGGACGTGACCTCTCGGATTCTGGTCTGTGTTTACTAATCCTCACCTCGACTAGCGGTCACCGTCCTGTTTGTGGCGGAGCCACACACACACACAACACACACACACACACACACCACACACACACACAACCACACACACAACAACACACACACACACACACAGCACACACAACACACAACACACACAAGGAATTCAGTTACTATAAATATAGACATTCATACTAAAACAAGGGGGGAGTGAGGGGTGCTTCCCGCTTGTTCTAAGTAAACTTCTTTGCGTTCTCACTGACATGTGTTTGGATTTTAAAATAAAAACATCACCATTACAAATACATTTTGTGACAAATCAGTGACAAAAGACTAAGACGTTTCACTTTAATACGCGTTCTCGGCACCACACACACTTTTTTAAACAACTTCAGAATGACATTTTTCTTTCTCATTAAAGATCCATTCAATATGGTAAGAAGTCATTATGCAATGCTAGTAATTAATTGCCATCAAAGTGATTTAATCATATGTTATGACTGCTCATACTGAGAGATGTTAAGGTTGTATTTTATTTGAACTAGCACAATGGCGATCTTTTCAAACAGTTTTCAAGAGTTATCCTCTCCTCATCAAGATGGATTAGTAGTAGTACATCCTCATTTTGTTGATTTGCCACTGGACATCACAGTCCAATACACTGATTAAAGAGGTGAGCACACTGCACTCTTAAAGAAATACTTTGCTAGCTCTAATAAGTTGTGTGTATGCATTCCCGTTTTATTGTTTGGACATTATTATAAAAAGCATGTGCCAGGAGAAGGCGTGCTCCTTAGCTTTCAATTTCCCTAAACTGGAGAGAATATTTTTTTAGCGCTGCGTGTAAAACCAGAATTGGTCTCTCTGAGTTTACTAACCCAGAATATTAATTTTGTCATCAGAAATGAGGCTGAAGGTTGTTGTGCAGCCGTGTCTCGTAACGCGGCCAGATGAAATATGGGACAGTTCAAGAGTGTGTGGCCTGGCCCAGCAGACTTTTGCTAAAGAGGGGAATACGGTAGGTGGTTACTGAGCAAAGGGGGCCCAGATTTCATATCAGACGCGGTCCATCTCCTTGTCATGGAAGCTTCTAGGCCTCTTTCACTTCAGGAAAGGATAGTACTGTGGTAAATCACTGTGGTCTTTTCTGACGTGGTTGAACCTGTATGAATCCCTGTGTCAGCTCCAGCATTAGATTGTAAGCACTAGGGGCAGTAGAAGTGTGCTTTTGTACTTATTGAATAGGGGACTTGGCTCCACACGACCTGCAAACATCTTCAGACACACAGGGGCTACAGCGAGATAGTACAGTGTATTTTTTCTTCTATTTACTATTGCACTTTGTGTTTTCTATAGACGTTTTTTTCTAGCTTTGCTGCGTTTTTTTTTTTTTTGTATTATCCACTGTGATATTTTAAATGCTCTCGGTAATTAAAATTAGACCTTTTTAAAATTGACTTGTTCATGATTGGGATACTACTTCATCCCATTCCCGATCTCTACATATTCGAGTGCGAGGACATTTTGTTTTTGATGAGAATAAATGTCCAGACACGCCTGGTTGAATCTAATTTCATATCACAAAATGAATGTTTTTTTTTTTTATACTAACTTTGCCTTTGTCACAAAGATGGGCGCCACCTTTGTGATGTGTCACTTAACTCCCCCTCATCTATCTCCTGTGACATTCATGACTAGGATACGAGTAATTTTTGTAACACTAAAAAATAGCTCAGAGTATGAAATAACACCCTAACTCTCTTTCTGTACCCCCTTGAAAAATGTGAGCCCCATCACTGCTGTTCGATAGAGTTTGCGGAGGCATAGAAATCAGGCTACTCCTAATTGTGAGGGCAACACAGATGATGTGCTTAGCACCATCAATATGTGTGTGTGATGTTTAGTATCATTTAACCCGCCATACTTCACGTCACAAATAGAATTCATAAGCATAACAAATATACATCAGCTTGGATTTATCTTATATTTAGTAAACTGCAGGGACATGGGATGAATGGCACTCCTGGCTGCACCATCTTGTTTCTCCAGAGCCCTTTCAAAGTCCCTTGACGTATAATAATGTTCCTGGTCACTTATTGGCACATCTGGTTGTCAAAACTCCATTGTAAACATGTTCTGTTACTCATATGCTTTATTGACACAATGAACTAGGCGCATTAATTGGCTGGAATGTTGAGCTTGTTAGCCCCGTGACAGAAGAAAAAACACACGGCACTGGGAGATAAGTATCTGTGTAACTCCAGATGGAGTTAACCATTTGTGTGCTGGTTTTTGTAGCAGAACTACACAGAAAAGGGAGTATTATCGTATTCAGATTTGAATAAATGAAGCCAATGATGTTGAAAATATAATTAAAAACAGTTCCATAGACAGATAATGGTGTTAGCGCTAGTGGGTTCTAACTATGAAAAGGCAGGGATCTAAGGGTGTCTTGCGTGTTTCCCAGAGGCGGGAATATAAGCAGATGTGGGGCTTGTGGTTCTTGTCTGCTGGTAAAGTTCTATGTTTTTATGGGTTTGTGTGCAACATTGGAAGACCAGGAGAAGGACTCCTTACATAGGCAGGGGTCTCACACTCATGTCCTCAAAGGGCCACCAACGAGCCGTTTTTTTAGGATATCCCTCTTCAGCACAGGTGGCCCAATCAGTGGCTCAGTAAAAGACTGACCACCCTGTGCGAAGACTGAGGCCACCTGATTGACTCCCTGTGCTGAAGAAGGGATATCCTAAAACACTGACCGTTGGTGCCCTCTAGCCTAGATAACACCTGAAACAGTTTTAAGTTTCTAGCCGTAAAAATGAAATGGTCCTGTGTGTTTCTCTTGTAATTCCTGTCACCCACCTAAACAAGACTTACTGAAGCATCCTGCAAAATGGGTACCCACAAACGAACCACATGAATTCCGTGCAAATGTGTCACTGTGCTCTGAAAGGTAGAAGAGATTGACATTAAACACCACTTTGAAGATGTTATTCCTTAAATCAAATAGCAAATGCACAAGTCCAAAATGGCTTCCTCAAGCATCTCAAATATAACTCGGTATCTGACAACGGGCTGATGGATTGAATGTGACTTTTCCTCTCTCCCGAGGGCCACCCTCTTCCCATGCAATCTGTGTGTGGAATATCTTCTTAGAGATGGCAGTATAAAGCAAAATCTATAAAACAACCCGGGGAAGCGATTTCCATATAAAATAAGACGCGCTGGCCGCAGTTCGCCCAGAAGATCACAAAGAGGTTACAGAGGAAAAGGGTGATTGCTTTGCTCTGTTTTACCAAATGTGAGATGATTCTGAGTTTTTAATGTGTAGAAATGGACACTCGTTAGAAACAGTTTGCACGTCCTATACTGCCCTTGAAGAAATATTCAGGACGTGAAGACACAACTACAAGGCGTGGGGGGCCTCTTACCCCTTAGCTGCCAAAGGGACCTGCAAAATGCTGGCTACTCTAGCAAACAAAGGGTTATGTACCCGATGCACCACATTTTACTACATTATAGTAACACTATACAAGATGTAGGGCTGCCCCAATATACAGTCTATGGAGGGATACACAAAGGGGGCTGTGATACAGCAGACATTGTATTACAATGTAATAACAAGTAGGAGAGCACATTTTTAATGTACAGCCGGAGATATTTCTCAGTAGAAATGAAAATGCCTCAGTGCTTTCTCCTATCTCCTTTATAGAAATGCGTTTGTGAAACAACCTATTATGCATGAGAGGAGATGCTCCAATAACGTTACGTTAATAATCAATCCCGAAGAACAGGCCATAATGCCCTGGATGGAAGAGTGAAGGCCCGAGGCGAACCCGAGGTAACCCAGCCAGGGCATTATTGGTCAGTAATGCCCTGTTCTGAGGGGATTATTACTATTATCGGCTAAATTAGGCTTTTTTTTTTCATAAAAAAGATAAGACACTTTTGTACAGTCATATTGAGTTTTTTTATCAAGACGATATCTACATTTTCTTGTGCTTTTACTGTACTTGATTTTACTACAGATTTCAGTGTAGTCTTAAGAGAAATGGGAGGAAACATTGGAAGAATGGGAATGGGAGAACGTTTTAATATCTTGATGCGTGACGATATGGTCCCTGAGCGAAGTCTCTATCTAAAATTGAGATTATACAAAAGAATTTATATACTGATCAATCCTTATGAGTCAAATAGAAAATGATCTTGATAAGTTTGAGCAGAATCTTATTGCCTTCAGGAAAATGAAATTAGCTAGTTGATTTAGCGGACTATACAAATTACCTGGTCTGATCTTGATATCCTCAGACATCAGAGACCCACGCATTTGAGATCAACTGACAGTACAACACAGCATCTTATTCTCCTTTTTTAGAAAGGGGTTCTGATATTAAAAAGAAAAAATCGAGGAGAGGACAAGCGGGGATCAAGGCAACTAAGGAACCGAGACACCTTCGGTTACAAACGCAGAAGTATATCCCATCATGGTGGTAATGATGATTTGACAATAATCAATCTTTCAGATATTACTTAACTCAGTGGATCCCAATCTGTGCGCCGCGGCTTGCCTAGAGGGGCGCCCGCGATTATCCCTCCCCACCATCTTCCTTAATGCTGGCCGGGCCGCAGGGATTGGCTACAGGTCAGAGGAAGCCGGGGCGGGGCTTCTGCTTTGTGCAGAGAACAGTGAGTGTGTTGCTGCCTTCCCGCTCCTGGCTCCTCAGTGTCTGTGTGTGTGTGTATCAGTGTGTGTGTGTGTGTTGTGTGTGTATCATGGTGTGTATGTGTGTATGTATGGTGTGTATCAGTGTGTTTGGTGGTGTATCAGTGTGTGTTGTATCAGTGTGTGTGTGTGTGTTCAGTGACTGTTGTGTGTGTGTTATCATGAATGTGTGCAGGGGAGGCGGGGAGACCCGCCCGGATCTCCTGCCTTTCCTGCCTTTCCTCCCTCCTCCTCCACCCCAGTCACTCACAATCGGTGTTGTGCCTATGCTCTCCACTGTGTGTGTGTTATCAGTGTGTGTGTGTATCAGTGACTGTGTGGGTGTGTGTGGTATCAGTGGCTGTGTGTGTGTGTATCAGTGACTGTGTGTGTGTGTGTATCAGTGACTGTGTGTGTGTGTTGTGTCAGAGAGTGAGGTGGTGTCTGAGAGAGTGAGAGTGTGTATCAGAGTTGTGTCAGACAGTGAGAGTGTTTTGGAGAGTGAGAGTGAAAGAGGTGTTGAAGAGGGAGAGAGAGAGTTAGAGAGAGTGAGAGTGAGAGAGTATAAGAAGTGAGAGAGAGAGATAGTGAGTGAGAGTGTCTGAGAAAGAGTGAGAGAGAGTGAGAGTGTCTGAGGAGAGAGTAGAAGAAGGAGCGAGTGTTGAGAGTAGAGTGAGATGAGAGTGTCTGAGAGAGTGAGATAGAGTGTCTGAGAGAGGTTGAGAGAGTTGTCTGAAGAGAAGTCTGAGAGAGAGAGAGATGTGAGAGAGAGGTGAGAGAGTGTGAGAGAGAGAGTGTGAGGAGAGTGAGAGAGAGAGTGTAGAGAGAGCGTCTGAGTGAGAGTGTCTGAGTGAGATGAGAGAGAGTGTCTGAGAGAGTGTCTGAGGAGAAGAGTGTATGAGTGAGAGAGTGTCTGAGAGAGAGTGTGAGAGAGTCTGAGAGAGTGTGAGAGAGAGTGAGTGAGAGCAGCGAGTGTCTGAGAGAGTGAGAGTGTCTGAGAGAGAGTGTCTGAGAGAGTGAGATGCTGAGAGAGTGAGAGAGAGAGTGAGAGGATATCCCTGCTTCCGCACGGGTGTGGTGCAGTCTTCGACCGAGCTACTGATTAAGCCATCTATGCTGAAGCAGGGATATCCGAACAACCTCCCTGTTGTGTCCTTGAGGACTGATGTTTGCTCACCCTGCTCTAGCCCATTTCGGGGACCTGGTTGTGTGCCTCTGGGTTGGAAACCTCGCCTATGCCTGAGCCTGCGGTGTGACCTTCTCTTTCACCAGGAAAGGAAAGGAGGGGAATGACACATCAGCGTGCCTGACAGATGAGCAGAGGGACAGGTTCCTCCTGTGCCCTTAGCAGCCTGTGACTTTGCAAGGACCAGCGTACGAGGCATACATCGAATCATTATTCATGTTACCTGCCAACTGCCGCACGCACGCGCGCATTACGCCACGCTTAAAGGGCGGATTTATTCAAGTTTCCAGTCATTGGATGTAACCTTTCTTGGCGGCTCGGCATATTTGTGTAAAAATAAGGATAGTGAGAGACACTGAAATATCCCTTATACCTACGAACGTCAATCTGCCGCTCCGTTCGCTACTCCGTCGGCTCTCCCTCTGCTCCTCCCACTGCCTCTCTCCCACCGTCTCTCCTCCCGCTGTTCCTCCACGCGCCCACTCCCTCTGCTCCCCCACTCCCTCTGCTCCTCCTCCTCCCACTGCTCCTCCCTCGCTCATCCCCACTCACCTTGCTTCCTCCCTCTGCATATAGCTCTCCTTCAAAAATCTTGACATTTGTACCAATTTTTGGGGGTGATCAGTGGCAGTTTTCCCATTAGTGCCCAGGCCTAGGGCGCTAAATTTGGGGGGGCGGTAAAAATGTCCACCCCCCATATACTTTTGCCGCGCTCTCGGGCCTACCGGGGCGGTGACTGATGGGAAGTCACTTCGCTGTGTGGACCCCCTCCTTGCCTGGCGCCCTCTTCTCCTCCTGAACCACGCGTCAAATTATGTCACGTTACCATGGCAACGCGACGCTGTGCGACTCCCGTTGGTGACGTCTGAAGGAGGAGCGGGGGGGGGGGCGGCAGCAAGGAGGCGACCGCAAAAGCTAAGTGCCTAGATGAGGTTGATGCTCTAAACGCAGGGGGCTCAAACTGAGTCCTCAGGGCCACCAACAGGTCAGGTTTTATGATATCCCTGCTTCAGCACAGGTGGCTCATCAGTGGCTCAGTCAAAGACTGAGACTGAGCCAGTCAAAACTGAGCCACTGATTGAGCCACCTGTGCTGAGCGGGATATCACTAAAACCTGGCTGTTGGTGGCCCTTGTCGGAATGGTTTGAGACCCCTGACATAGAGGGTTATTCATTACACTACCACACATCTCACTGGCTGGAAAATCGGTCACTAAATGGGTGATCTACTGACTGCACGACAGAGGAAACTCCCGATCTGAATACCTGTGCTGTCTTCGGCTGAGCCACTTGTGCTGAAGCAGGGATAGCCATAAAGTGGCCTGTTGGTGGCCTTTAGGACTGCGTATGAACCTGCATCTCTCAGTAGGATAGCGCCAATTTTATTATTCTGGCCGGCTGAACCTGCTCATTCGGGGAAGGTGGAGGGGTCTTTATTGGAAGGGTGGAGGGGTCTTATTAAGGAGTGAGGGGTCTTTATTGGAATGGGGGGGGTGGTCTATTAGTCAAAAGGGGGGAAGTTGTGTGTGGGTCAAAAGGGGGGGGGGCACGAGGCAAAAGGGCGGTCAAGTCTCCTTTACCGGTGACCTTTAGTTGTATTTTATCAGCCTGCTGATCACACAATTGCCTATAAGGGAACACGCCTACTTCCCCTTTTAGGGCTTCTATATCATTGATGGGGCTCACTGAAATTTTTGAACTTTGAAAGTGGCTCACAGATGGGGACCATTGATATATATATATTATATAGATAGTATATAATATATATATATATATATATATATATAATATATNATATATATATATATATATAATCAAAGTCCTAGTTGCAAGAATGTTGGTTACATCTGTATACTGTTTTCGGAGCCTGATACTTGGCCTCTAAATGGTTTGATACTCATTATTCCTCATTCCTTTAAACCCCCTGTGTACATGTATATTTAAAGGGAGGGTAATGCCAAATGTATGACACGGGATGGCACAGGAGATGGGAGCTTGGCAAATGTTCTCCATTACGGATTCATGCAACGCAGAAAAGTTTGGCAGCATTTAAGGAACAATTGTATGAAGCCCCGAAGCTGCCACACTGCTGTTTTTTGAACATTTTATGGATTTCCTAAACAAGACTTTAGAAGAGATGTTTTATAACCTGGGAAGACCTAGCTGCTGAAAGCGTGTGAGCCGGGTGTAAATATATATATATAAACACACACAAACATCACTGCCTTTCCCCATTGTCACTTAGCCATATTTTAAACCTTAAATCTGATTGGCTTTGCCAACTAATCAGTATATACAACATCTTTTTTGACCAGAGGACCAACCAGAAAAAGAAAGGTTTAAAACTAAGTAAAAAAAGAAACCAGATCAATGCACTGTAACGTAAAATAAAGAGCACTAAAAAAAAGGGAGTTGGTGGAGTTCAAAAGAAAACCTGTGGGGGGGTACCGAGCAGAGCACCCCTTGTTTTTTTTTAAACACACACACACACACTCTTGTATCTTTAAGAGTGCAAATTCCTATGTAATATAATTTCTTTGGAACTAGAGAGGAAACCCCTGGGTTATAACCCCCCCTCCCTCGCAAGGAGGTGGGGTCATCAGTCGCTTTGTTGCAGTGACATCGCCATGTTTACTGCAGACAGGGCAGCTTCTGATCCAGTGCAGGTAACGTTGCTTTGGCTCTGCCTTCGGAAGCTGGAAACCCCACAGCAGCAGGAAATAATGACAAAAAAAACACCCACTCCACTAGTCTGCTAAAAAATACACACACACACACACACACACACACACACACACACACTGCACAGGAAGGGGAAACTCAGAGTGTTTAACAGATCTTTACACACTGTTACACATGAGGGACCCTTTTGCTGGTCTAGTAAAAGGTACAGAGGTAGTAAGACTTACAGTCCCCAGAGCCGCGGCTCTGCATACAGTGCTGCCGCGACACCGCTGCGGGGGGCGGGGGGGGGCATGCTTCCATGTTGAACCCCCCATAGCGATAATTCTCCAGCGCCGAGGCACCCGCAGCTTTCCCCCGGAGACAATAAGTCCTGCTATGACCACCTACAACAGATCTACACTGCTCCACCACCAACACGGCTACAAGAGCATTGCAGTGAGGGGTACAATAAATACTGCATGCTGGTCTCCCACTCCCCATCCTCTTCCAATCGGAAGGACGGAGGCGAAACGCGATGCTACCTGCACATCCCTGCCAAAGGGGCTTGCAATGGATTGTAAAGCTGTTGCTAATGCACGGCATGGCCTTCTTGCACTGAGGGAATACAACACTGTATGATGCACGAGAGACTGATAGAGATGGGAATGTGGGCGTTCCTTTCAGCCGTGAATATCCGAGGCGCAGTCTAAACAAAAAATGCACATTCGCCTACCTGTGTTCCAATGCCTGCAATACCGCCGGCCACCACTGTTTGCACATTCAAGATCCGCTAATAGGAGTCATTACAAGATACTTTGCATATATTTTGCTCTGTTCTCTCCACATGTTGTTTGAAGGGAAGATTTAGTTGGTATCGCTAGATAGATACACAGATAGATAGATAGATAGATAGATAGATAGATAGATAGATACACAGATAGATAGATAGATAGATAGATAGATAGATAGATAGATAGATAGATGATAGATAGATAGATAGATAGATAGATAGATAGATAGATAGATAGATAGATAGATAGAACTCTGGACTGTTCTAAAACAGATCTCTCTATGGGTAGCATTGCAGTGTCTGTGGTAAAGAAATGAAAAAAGGAATGATTTGTAAATGCTGAGCTTAATCAATATTGCGTCCTTGAGGTAAGATATGTGCATCGTAAAGTAAGATACAGCTTAGCAAATCCATATTGGTGTTGATTAAAATGTGCTAAATAAAAGTGTATGGTATAATACAGTGTCATTTTTTGTTGTTGTAAAACTTTTTAAGAACTTACAAACCCTATAAGAGTATATTGTGCCTCTGCGGCACCCTTAAAAATCGTATTGTATAAGGACCCCCACCCCACTTATCCTACATACGTGAACGTACTATTACCTGCATTGTTAGTAGTAATATATTTTTTTAATAAATAACGTTCTCTGTTTCAGATATGATGTACCCGTGCAATATACTGTACCACTCACGGACCTTTTTGAATGGTTAAATTAAAAAAATAAGGCAGAAAATAACATTATGTTTGCCTTGAAGTGGGAAATATTTGCCGTCACCAAAAAGTGTTCTCATGAAACCCCTGGAACCTTCCCCACAGGACCTTGGGGGCTCTGCAGAACCCCCCCCCCTCCTTCCCCCCTCCCAGAGGGACCTGCAATGCATCACTGGTAGCTAGTGGGTTAAATATGATCTACACCAGGGCTGGCCAACTCCAGTCCTCAAGGGCCATCAACAGGACAGGTTTTAAGGATATTCCTGCTCCAGCACAGGTGGCTCAAATCGGTGACTCAGTCAAACACGGCACAGGTTGCTCAATCAGTGGCCCAGTCTTTCAACTGAGCCACCTGTGCTGAAGCAGGGATATCCTGAGAACCTGACCTGTTGGTGGCCCTTGAGGACTGGAGTTGGTCAGTCCTGATCTATACCTTCAGCACAGTGCACACCTCCCCCAGCAACACTTTCCATCAGTGTCACTGCCGTGTTTATTTCCCTGCTGGAGAAATGTGCTGTGATAAAAGGATAAGCCCGGCGGGGGGAGCTGCCGCGATCAGAAGCTCGGATTGCAACGTCTGGGACTCTCGTGTGCCTCCCACGGTTCATTTGACACTTCGGTCTACGTTAGTGTCCCGGCTTCTGAACAAGTCTTATAATGGAAACTTCCCATTGTGAACAAATCACCTGACAGAGCCACCATAAGTCACCGATGGCCCATAAACCCCCAGAGAGCCGCGCCACTGGGGGAGCAAGACTAACGCATCCCCGGAATAATGTGCCTGGCAGCGGGATCTGTGATCGCACACGCGAAGATGGATATATAGAGATATTGTGGCACAGTCCCAGCTGGAGCTACAAATGGAGGGGGGGGGGGGGGAGGAAACCACGATTTGGGAATCCAGGTCCAGATATCCATGCAGTCCTAGTATAAAAAGGGCCGGTGCGGCAATCAAGCCTCTTTAAGAACCCGGAAGGGAGCGGAGCATAACTGAGTAAGACGGGTGTGGTGGGGAGGGTTTTCCTGCAGCTCCCAGGGTCAGGAAGGCAAAGCCCTGTTGGAAAGGCTCCCTGGGCTTGGAGAAGCAGCCTCTTTGCAGACACTGCGGCAGTAAGAAGGGAGAGACTGCAGGGGAGGTTCCCAGGACCTGGCTTAGCTGGGGGAATTAGCTAGTTTGGGGCTGGTACAGCAGACCAGCAGTAAGAGATCAGTCAGGGCTACTTGCCAATTTATGGTGTGTGTGTGTGTGTGTCTCAGTAAATCTATTTATACATAT
This sequence comes from Ascaphus truei, assembly GCA_036426205.1. Lineage (NCBI taxonomy): Eukaryota > Metazoa > Chordata > Amphibia > Anura > Ascaphidae > Ascaphus > Ascaphus truei. The sequence goes on from WSYH01000647.1 coordinate 44,015, forward strand.
CCCAAATGTTTGTGACCAGGTATCTTTGGGTCTCCTCTACTGCTACCTAAACCCCCTCGTTCCTCGTGTTGTTCTGGAAATGTTTCCCGATACCCCCAGAGAGTAAATGTAGCGGGAGAAGGGTAACCAGCTGCCCCGTTGTTGTAGGGCAGCACCATGCTCTGAATTTGGATCCACCTGGTGTATCTGTGCGTTGGACCTTTGAGACCCCCAGCCCTTCCCTGGTGTATCTGTGCGTTGGACCTTTGAGACCCCCAGCCCTTCCCTGGTGTATCTGTGCGTTGGACCTTTGAGACCCCCAGCCCTTCATCGCGTTTGTATATTTTATTCAGCATAGTAACATATTTATATTATGTAACTTTTTTGGTGGCAGTCTTTTGGCTTTGTGTTTTTGAAGTCTGAGATGCTGATTGGATGGCTGCACCTCCCTCGACTCTATTTGTTTACACCAGGGGTGTCAAACTCAGTCCTCAAGGGCCACCAACAGGACAGGTTTTATGGATATCCCTGCTTCAGCACAGGTGGCTCAATCAGTGACTAAGTCGAGGACGGCACAGGTAGCTCTTCAGCACAGGTGGCTCAATCAGTGATTGAAGCAGGGATATCCATATAACCTGGCCTGTTGGTGGCCCTTGAGGACTGAGTTTGAGACCCCTGGATTACACAATGGATTTCGCAGTTGGAGGAAACGTGTGCAGCTGATTTGGTTGAGGTCTCTGCAGCAGAAAAAGTTTGCTGTAGGATCCCCTGATAGGTGCACATTTCTCAGCTACTTTGCTACAGGATGCTTTGTTGCTGGTTTTTCCGGAGCTGTGGTCTTGTCGTGGAGGGGGGCGACCAATCCTTTAACCAGGCCCGTTAAACTCAGAATAGCTTGGGGGACGATTCTTAAGTCCAACTGCAAGACTCAGGCCGCACCAGCATTGTGTTTTATAAACGGTCACTACAGTATAACTCCCGCGTACTCTTCTTCTCTTACGTTTTCCTTATTAAAAATACGTAACGCCGCTGGTATCTCTCCCCTCCCCATCCCCTTTTTCCCCATCCCTCATATTTCTCTCCCCCCCCCCTCTCCCCCCCCCCCCCCCATCTCTCTCTCCCCCCCCATCTCCCTCATATATCCTTCTCTCTCCCGCCATCTCTCTCTTTCTCCCACCCCTCCCATATCTCCCCCCACCCATCTCTCCTTCCCTCTCTCCCCGATCCCTTCTATCTCACCCTATCCCTTCTCTCTCTTCCCCATCCCTTCCCTCTCTCCCTATCCCTTCTCTCTTCCCCCATCCCTTCCCTCTCTCCCTCCATCCCTTCTCTCTCTCTTCCCAATCCCTCTTCTCTAACCCATCCCTTCTCTCTGCCCCCCTCTCCCACAGTAGCCCCACATTTGACCCGTGGGGAGCCTCCAGTGCTGCGCGGTCTTCTAGCGCGTACCAGCGGAGAAGGCGGCACTGGGCACCAGCCGGGGAAGAGGATGCGGAGTGCACCAGCGGGGGAAGAGGATGCGGAGCGCACCAGCGGGGGAAGAGGATGCGGAGCACACCAGCGGGGGAAGAGGAAACGTAGCGCACCAGCGGGGAAGAGGATGCGGAGCGCACCAGCGGGGGAAGAGGAAACGGAGCGCACCAGCGGGGAAGAGGATGCGGAGTGCACCAGCGGGGGAAGAGGAAATGGAGCGCACCAGCAGGGAAGAGGATGCAGAGTGCACCAGCGGGGGAAGAGGATGCGGCGCACACCAGCGGGGGAAGAGGATGCGGAGCGCACCAGCGGGGGAAGAGGATGCGGAGCGCACCAGCGGGGGAAGAGGAAACGGAGCGCACCAGCGGGGGAAGAGGAAATGGAGCGCACCAGCGGGGAAAGCGCAAAATGGTGAAAACCATTTTCCCAAAATAGGGAAAACGTGCCCCAGCCCCCACTGTATGACCGCAGTTAGATGCTGTCCAGAGTCAATTTCACCGACAATCACAAGTGTCCCTACCTCCCTCGTGTAACAGACATCACTGAACAGCACCATCAGTACAAATGATTCCAGGTAATGGTGTGATATTAATATGACACTGTTCCTGATAAGATAGATTAGTAGAACTAAATAGACCCCCCCTCCCCCCTCTAATATCTACAGAAAGGGGGTATCTGATAGCAGGAAACCAGCGCTGCCATGTACTGCAAAACGACATGGTTATATGCAGAAATGAATGACTGAAGAACAAAAAATAAAGTCATAAAGAATATCCTAGATTGCCGTTTTTAAATAACTTTATGATATGCACGAACACTATAACCTTGCCAAGATGAAATAAGGTCTCTGTAGCATAATACATAATGCACACACCACTACTGATGTGCAAAATCAAACCACAATTGGTCAATTATCATAAACATGACAACATTTCAGTTCTCTAAGGAACCTTCCAGTATATTTTTGCAGATAGCAACTGGCAGCCCAGGGCATTGTTCTAGAATCCACGTGCAAACCCGCGCCGCTGTTTCAGCATACGAGGCACCTAACCTTGAGGCTAAATTCACAAAGGACTTGCGTTCGCTGACTGTTTCACCACTCGCTCATAAAGTGAAAGGTCGGAAAATAATCCACGAGCTGGCACAGCGTCTATCGCATCAGCTCATTCAGTGGGGCAGGAATGCTCATGCACCGCATTGCACTCCCCTCTGGCAGAGAAACGGTTAAAGTCTCATCCCAATATTCTGATTTCGTGTTCCCTCGCCCCTGGCTATATGGGCAGCGACGCCCAACACGGACCCCGACAAGTGGGGGACATAATAAGTGGATGCCGTCGAAATTCAATTAAACGAATCGGTCACTTTTTCCGAGTCAAACTCTCAGGCAGAATTCCCAACACGCAGGTTCCCTGTAAATCCCGAACTCTCCAGAGACACCGCTACGAATAACAAACACTCTATTACAGGCTGTTTTTGTAAGGTTAGGCCAAGTTTATAGTAGGGGCTACGGCGACCGGATGACGTCAGCCGTCGCCGTCCTGCAGAGATTCCTGCACTCTGGTGCTGGAGACCAGAGATCGCGACCCGGGGGGCGTGGCCATTCGCCCTCATTGGCTGAACCGCTCACGTGCCCGTGACGTCACCCCTCGATCGCTGGAAATATCACAATCGTCTGGCTTCCAGCGATCGTGACAGCTGACGTCACGCGGTCGCCGTCGCACCCACTACGTGCAACGTCGCAGTCGCCAGTACTATAAAGGCAGCCTTAGAGAGCCGCACACGGGCTTTCTAAACACTGGTGACTGTGCTTTTACTTTTGGAGCCCAAGACACTGAGGGATTTGTCACCAGAATGGGACGTTTGGGCGCGACCAAAAACGCTGCCCACGCATGTCGCCGCCGGGACACATGGCCACTTCACATTTCGCCGCGATGTCCGCCATGCATGCTCCCCCCGCCTAACCGCCCGCTCCTACAACAAGCCCAAAAAGCCAGCTCTGAATTGAGCGCACGTTTACATGTCACGCGCGGGACAGTTAAAGATGGCCTCTGCGGAGCGGGCAGTCTAGGCAATGGGTTTTTGGGCTAAGAGGTAAGGTTAGGGGCTTACCTTGGCAGGGAAGTTACCGGCGGAGAGACGTCCCTGCGGAGAGGCGAGTGGCTGCGAAACGCCGGTGGCTACTTGGTTCGCGACAAAATGGCGGCTGCGACCACTCGCCCAAGCCCGGGCTTGGAGCTGCTCTCACGAAGTCCAAGGCAGCTTCTGTATAAGGGTATCGCTGTGAGAGAGTCAGGCTCCGTGCTATATGAGGTGCAGCGGTTATTTAGTGCTTAGGATGCAGGAATAATGGAGAACCTACTGAAATTTGCTATACAGAAAAGGAGGCGTATATTTAGGCCAACATATACAAAAACACTGCTCTTTAATTATGAGGAAAAAGTGGGGTTAGATGACCGATTACAAATCATGATTAGTGGTAATATCTTCTCCCCCACCCTCGTGAGTAACCAGCTATCCCCCCCCTCAGCACCAGATATTAACATCCGACTAACGGCATGATTGTGGTTTGTTTTTAATGTTCCTTTCTGCAAAATCCTCTGGCGTCGCTGAAATAAACGTGCGCGGTTTTGATGCCTAATGCCCGTCAAGGAAAAAAATGTCCCAGACTCCCTTCCTGAACATCGTTGATCAAAGTCAGTGTGAACACTTTGGGAGAATGAACACGGACGGCATGGTCGGGATCATTAACCAGCGCTACGGAGGAAAACCCAAGCTGAACATTTGTATATAAAAAGGCACCTTGAAGGGGGAAAAAAACGCTGTAACGAGCCGGCACACTGGCACCTCAAGAACATTTAGGGTGACTTTCACTGGCACCTTATCAGATGTAGAACAGAGAAGAGACCCCGCGACTGCACAGGGCCCAAGGTCATCCAGGACGTGTCCCTATGTAAAAGACCTCTGCTCTGGTGATGCTACACACAGCTTTCTAACCTTCCCATTGTCACGCTGCACCTGGCAGTGCTTTATCAGCGGACACAGCCACACATGTCCCTTTACAAAATGCCCCGTGCTCACAGCTGGGAGAAGGGGGGGGGGGTCCTCTCTGTGACAAAAGTGAATAAATAGCAGTGATCTGTTTACTGCCGGTGAGTAACACCCCTTTCAAAATAATCCGTTAAGTATAAAGCCTCTTTACTTTATTTGTCATCAAAATAAATGACCATGTCGTCATTAGTCACACAAATGGGCATAAGTATTGGATAAGCACGAGTTCCGCGGACCCAGGTAACATTTCTTTTGCACAAGATACAAATAAATAAGATTTGTTCATGTAAAGGGGATTGGATCTTTTTCAGGGACGTTATTTCACTTTGTTGGCCCGCTGTGTTGGACAAACCCTGGCAGTCCTTTCTACGTGAATAATAATCACTTTATTTTATATAGCGCTTTTCTCTAAAAGCGCGTCACCATTACAGCTCACCCGGCCTGTAACGCACGATACCTTGTGTAAGTGGAGCGTAATCCAGGAAGAAAATGATGAGCCACCTGTGCTGAAGCAGGGACTGATTGAGCCACTTGTGCTGAAGCTGGGACTAATTGAGCCACCTGCGCTTAAGCTGGGACTGATTGAGCCACCTGTGCTGAAGCTGGGATATCCTGAAAACCTGACCTGTTTGGGGGGCTTGAGGACTGGAGTTGAGCAGCCCTAATTTAACCTATACTTGGTCTTGTTTTATGTTAAACATTCATGTGGGAGATGTGTGTGTGTGTATGTGTGTGTGTGTGTGTATATGTGTGTGTGTGTGTGTGTGTGTGTGTGTGTGTGTGTGTGTGTGTCTGTGTCTGTGTCTGTGTCTGTGTCTGTGTCTGTGTCTGTGTGTGTGTGTGTGTGTGTGTCTGTGTGTGTGTGTGTGTGTGTGCGTATGTATGTATATCTTGACCATGACCTGTTATTTATATTATTTGTTATTTATATGATTACCACATGTATTACTACTGTGAAGCGCTATGTACATTTATGGCGCTATATAAATAAAGACATACAATACAATATCTTTATTTATATAGCACCATTAATGTACATAGCGCGTCACAGCAGTAATACACGTGACAATCACATAAATCATATAAATAATACAAAGAATACAAAGAATACATAATGGGAAGAAGTGCTTCAGACATAAAAGTAACATTTAGGAAAAGGATACCCTGCCCCGAAGAGCTCGCAATCTTATTGTTAAGTAGGAAGAACGTACAGAGACGGTAGGAGGGTGTTCTGGGATACGTTGCATAACATACAGGGACAGCCCAAATGATAGCATTCTGGGTCACACAATATTTTTTTTATTACAAAAGAAATAAGATAGATGATTAAAATCACTCCAAAGCATTTTGTTACTGTACCACAACAGGTTACATAGTTACATAGTAGATGAGGTTGAAAAAAGACGTACGTCCATCAAGTTCAATCTATTCTAAATTTAGACAACAGGTCTAAAATGGTATAAAAATAACTAAACTTTTTTTTTGGGGGGGGGGAGGAGTTAGGTGAAAATCTGCTATATGGAACTACTTAAAACATACCCCTGCCACTAAATCACCTCAGCCCAAGGTGAGACTGTTGCTTTCAAGTGTAAAAATACTGTAGCATGAACTTTTTCTACACTGAAATGTACAAGTGCACACAATATCAATGTAAGGAATCCACCGCACCCATCCCAAAATAGTCCAAAAGAACATTGCTTTGCGTATTGTGGAGACTATAACATTCCAGGAGAACACGCGTTGTTGAAGGAGTTTGTCCGCAATCTGAGTTAGTAGCATGAATGAGAAGGGCTATCTATGGAAGAAAGTTCTCACTGCATTCATTGTCTAGACCTGCAGATTCATTGTCATGCAGACGGCAAAATCACAACTGCATCAAATGAAAGGAGTTCAAACAGGACAATTTCTAAGGATCAGACGAAACTGCCGACTGAAATGAAATGGAGAGTTAAAGAAGGTGGATATAGTAATAGATCAATAGAGTATGAGGTTTGGCAAAATCCTTTCCGGGTTTTCAGGATCCGGTTTGGGAATTTGCTCTTGCTCGCCCTCTGTGGCCGAATCATCCATCTTTGTCTCTCGCAACTTCCTTTAGGCCTCGGGCATGGTGCCTCGGGCCGCGCTGACCCGCGCTGCTGCTCTCCCTCGCCTGCTCAAACTGGTGCTTTTTTTGCGTCCTGGCAGGCGAGGCAATGAGCGTGCTTTGGGGCGGGGTGAAGGCGTGGCGGGAGGCGGGGCTAGTCCCTCGCTCCTATTGGATGTTTGCGGTCACGTGACCACTCCTCCGCTCCCCTGAGCGCCGAAATTTAAACTTGCCTGTCTCCAGAAAATTTCTGAACTCCGCACGCATGCGGAAGCGGCTGCTAAAGCCGCGCTGATCACAGATGCAGGGGGTAAGTGCATCTGCTCAGCATGGCTCAGAGGGGTCTGTTGGACTAAGTCCCAGGCCTTAAAAGGACAGCCCTCTGAGCAGGAAGTTGCAGAGCAAAGTTCCAGTTCATGCAACGCGCTTGAAAAGTACCTATTGTCTTCCACGTTACCAGACCCGGCTCACATACCTAGACTATTCCTTGTCTTCAGCCCGACCCGACCACTGCACGTTAACTCGACTATCCTTGTCTTCAGCCTGCCTTGACCTCTGCATCCACACCGACTATGCAACTCTGCTGCCAGCCCTGACCTTCGGCTTACGACTCACTACTCTATCAGGACTCTGTCCTTCGGCTCACGTCCGTTCTTTCACCTTCGTACCTCAGCCCTGCAGGTCCGCTTCCTGCTTGAGACGAGCATCGTTACATAGAGACGGCTTACACAAGGACTAAGGCTGTCAAATGTCCATTTCTACTGAGGGACATGAAACGAGATCACGCCAATAACGGTGTAATACGCTTTATTAGCACATTTCATTCAGCATGGCAACCTCTTAGGGACACTCTTTATAGGCATTGGTCTATATTGCAGGAACAGAACACATACTGTACCAAGGCTCTAAATAAAGTATATACACAGACATAATGGTAACTTATGGACTACAGCCAGGGGTGAGCAAACTTTTTATGCCGAGCCCCCCTTTTCATCCATAAAATTTCTCGGGCCCCCCCTGCCTGATGTAATCAAAATCACATGGAAAAAAAAAAACCTTTATTAAACGGTATACAATATAAATCCAAATATGTTTAAATACTTACATATTTCAACAGCTCGCGCTTGCAAAATTAGGCTGCGTCCACGCTGCCGCTGAGAGCGGTGACATCACCAACTCTCCAAGCATGAGCACAGGGTGTCCTGCAAAATTTAGCAAGCGTGGATCGGGGCTGTTTGTGTGTGTGGCTGTGTGTGGCTGTGTGTGTGTCTGTGTATTGACTGCTGCTGAGCGCACTTCAAAGTCAATTTTGTTTGTCTCCCCAAGCGCCAAGCTTGGGAGAGCGTACGTGCATAAAGGCAATACTTTGGGGGGCATTCATCCACCTCTTTGCTACCTCCCTTCCCTCTCCCCCCCCTTTTTTTTCTTCCTTCCCCTCCATGCTTTTTGTCTTGCTATCCCCATTGTCATCCAAACTCCTACCTACAGTATTATTTATTTTTTTCCCCGTTTTCAATGTTGTGTTTTCACTTTTTTTAATTTATTTCTGTACATTCATAGTATGAGTGATACAGAGGCAGCCGACCCTTTCACTCGCAGAGGATCGCAGCGAAGCAGGTTGCCAGCGGAGGAGAGCAGGCACACAGCGCTATTGCAGGGCAGACACCGGGAGGGGCGTTTGACTTCACTGTGCTCGGGCGTGCTCCTCCCCGTACCTCCGAAGCCCCTGCACGTGCGCACACACACACACCATCACGTGGCCGTCACCTGCACTATCCTGTTCAGCCACCCGCACACACACACACTCACCACATACACTCAATCAATCACCACACACACACTCAATCCCCCCCCACACACACACACCACACACTCAATCCCCACACACTCACACACTCAATCCCCACACACACTCAATCCCCACACACTCAATCCCCACACACACTCACTCAATCCCCACACTCACTCAATCCCCCCACACACTCAATCCCCCCAAACACTCAATCCCCCCACACACTCAATCCTCCCACACACTCAATCCTCCCACACACACACAATCCCCCCCCCCCACACACACAAACTCAAATCACCACACACACACACACTCCCCCCCACACACACACACACTCAATTCCCCCCCACACACACACTCAATCCCCCCCACACACACTCAAATCCCCCCCCACACTCAATCCCCACACACACTCAATCCCCCCACACACTCAATCCCCACACTCACACACTCAATCCCCACATACACTCAATCCCCCCACACACTCAACCCCCCCCCCACACACACAATCACATACACACAAACTCAATCCCCACACACACTCAAATCACCACACACACACCCATCCCCCCCCCCACACCCACACTCAACCCCCCCCACACCCACACACTCAATCCCCCCCCCCCACACAACACACACTCCATCCCCCACCCCCCCCACACCCACACCCAACACCCACCACATCCCCCCCCCCACCACCCACACCCCCACCACTCACACACCCCCCCCCACACACACAATCCCCCCCCCCCACCCCCCAACAACCCCCCCCCACACACAATCCCCCCCCCCCCACACCACACTCTTTCAACTCTCTTCACTGGGGCGACATGCTCCGATCCCCCAACCCCCCATGCTGCTGAAAACTGGTGCGGGAAGCAGACACGGACACATATAAGCAGCAGCACGGAGCTTCTGGCCGCCCGTGCACAGCTCTGCCCGCCCCCAGGTTTCCCTGCAAGCAGCCCGCGCCCCCCCTACATAATCTTGCGCCCCCCAGTTTGCGCACCGCTGGACTACACAACGGTCCCTACCAACCGAACAATATGGCATCTGACCAAAAGACCAATCCACAGGTTTCCAAATAATGTAGAAAATCCAAAAATAAAAGTCTGCGCTATGTCAATATTGCTCCAAAGATGATGATAAACACAATATTTTTGGATTTGCTATATTGCAGGAGGATACGGGTTTAATTCCCTTTGTAGGGAGGGGGTTGATCATGACCAGTAGAAGATCTGAAAATCAAGGGGACGTCCTGGTGCTGTCTGTACTCTGCATCTGGACTTCTCCCACCTAGAAGTAGGGTTATTGTAAAGCCTGCAGAGAGGCACTTGTCGATCTACAGTATATGTATATCCTGCTGCGGTAAACAAATACGTTGGAAAAAACTGTACAGGAGCTACGAGTTCAGGTGCTGGAACATGTTGGGGATAATCAGCAGAAGAACAACACCCCGATGGGCAGACATGTCTGGAAATCTCATGGAGGACGTGTACAGAGTGTTTCATTTATGGGAATTGACCGTGTGACGTGTGGGATCAGACAGAATGATTTGGAGTCTACTCTTTTGAGATGAGGCCATGTGGATCTATAAGTTAGGAACCCAAGCACCCGTTGGGTTAAATGAGGTCTTTCCTTTCTCTGCCTTTCTGTGATTGTAAATGTGTTTTAATATGTCTATCGCTTTTAAATGCTATGGGCTACGCATCCGGGTATGTTGCCGGCGAACTATAGCAAGCACATCCGGTTCATTATCTTTTCACCCCAGAAGATACACGTCAGTGCGAAACGCGCGTTGGGTGTTCATCGCATGGAGGGGTTGATTTAATTACCGACAGTCTGTGACACTACCGCAATTGGGAAGTTTTCTCACGTAAAGCACGAATGATTTTGTCGGTGTGCTAGAATCCTCTGATACTATGCTGAGTGTATGGACTGTGCCTACCATATATCCTTTAATTACCGTAGTATTTTATCTGCAGTTAAATCTGTATAGATCATGTTATTAATATTATTATTTTCCAGCTATATGATGGGAATAAGTGCTGATGTGCTTTTAGGATTTCTGTCTCTGGGATGGTGGGGTTTATAGTATTTGAAACCCATCGCAAAGATGCACATTATATGGTTTATCTTCCACTTGGATCCATGTATAGAAAGGGACCATTGTGGTTCCTTTAAGGCAGGGGGTCTCAAACTAAGTCCTCAAGGGCCACCAACAGGCCAGATTTTATGGCCATCCCTGCTTCAGCACAGGGGGCTCAATCTAAGACTGAGCAATTGATTGAGCCCCCTGTGCTGAAGAGCCACCTGTGCTGTCTTCGATTGAGCCACCTGTGCTGAAGCAGGGATATCCTTAAAACCCTTCATGTTACTGTTTGCACTTTCTGAATTACATATGCACTTTATCTACACAGTACTGCATCAAGGGGTCTGTGATTACTAGAACGTGTTATTGATGTATATACTGTATGTTCTTAACAGTAGATCAATTACTTAGAAATGTGGCACAGTACCAGTGATTTTATTTTGTGATTTTTGTATATTTTTACTACCTTTTTTGCTAAATGATGTATATTTTCAATAAATGGTCATTCAGAAGTGCACTATTATGGACCTTCTTTCTCTCTTTGTCCTTTTTATTACCCCTATTTGCATCGTCTGTCATCAGACTACATTGAATACCCGGTATATACACAATCTGGAGCTTACAAACAGACCCCTTCTTTGGTGGAACAGCCTGAGGACAGGGTTTTGCGGTTCCCCCGAAATACTGTGCTCCCTCACCACCTCTATGCTAGAGACCGGTTCTCTAGAACTACATTGGAATGTGTGCAATTGGCTTCTATGGACACTGGATTCCTTTTGGAACCCTCTCCTGGCTGAAGGCCCACAGAACGTGTGCACCATCAGTCACTGGGGTTTTTCTCTTATTCCTCGCTTTGACAGGGATGACTTGGTTGTATTAATGTATTACAAGCCTGACCTTTAAAGGTGTATCAAACGTAACATTTTCAAATCTCCTGACTAATAAACCATTTTAAAGTATTGCTGCTGGAATGACAGTTGCAGCTGGTTCGATCGGCCTTGCTGTCCTACCCCGGGTAGGACTTTTGAAGGTTCTCTCCTAAAACCAGGGAAGTTTAGAAGAGGTCTTTAGGAAAATTCAGAGATATCCTTACATTTTTTTTTTTTATTATTATTATTATTATTGTAGAAGGCATTGCATCTGTAAATGCAAATCCCATATATTTGGTGATATATATATATATACACACATACAGCAAGCATTGGCTTGAGGGTTCCATGTAATAATGGTTTTGAGACAAAAGGTAGCACTGTGTGCTCATTTGCATGTCATTTCCCAGAATCCCATGCTGCAGTGGAAGCACTGTATACTAAGTGACAATGGTCAAAGGCAGGGTTGCAGAACTGTCTAAGACATGTGAATGTGCTCACAAGTAATATTTTTACTTGCTGTATGCAATACAGTGCAGGGTTTTTAGTCACCTCTTCACCCACCATAACCCAAATAATATATAACAGAAACGTTATGCCGGTGCTGCATAGCTATGCGCTGTGGTGCACGCGCTGTCCTTTCACGTTTTATACATTGGTGAAGGAGGTGGTTGATCCTGTGGAAAGCTGCTTGGAGTCTCAGCGTTTTTACTAATACATATTTTTTACTTTTTTCTTGGCATACATTTTTTTCTTTTTTATTGTGCATTTTTCATTTTTAGTTCCCTTTGTTTTCCCCTCGTTCCCTCCCCTCCCCCCCCCTTCCCCACCCTTTGTTTGATAGTACTGTATGTTTTTGTGGGTTTTGTTTGTATTGTTTAGTTGTACTTTTTCCCTCTCCAAACCATTATTGCACGGTTGGTCCATGCATTCAGCATGTGTCGCTAACTGTTTGTAGTCATCTTGGCTCAAGCCTATATATTGTATATTCATTGAGCCAATTAGTGGTTTATCTTTCCACACTTGTAAAACTAATCAAATGATAGGTATATATGGTTTCATCTTTATGTAGCAAGGCGCTGTAATGTTTTGAGATATATATATATATATATATATATATATATATATATATATATATTATATCCCTAATGTGCTATAGCTCGAGCATGTAGTTACTGTGTTTAATCCGTGTTGGATTGTAAGATCCTCGTGTCAGCCGTGCACTTATCCTCAACGTTACTTTGATGCCTGGTGATTTTGTCTCTATACTCCGCTATACGGTATGTCTTATTGTTTGTAAGCTTTAGTGCAAAGTGCAGCATGGTATCTCTCCGATGTGCAAGTATGAACCCATTCCAATGGATAGCAGAACATTCTGTGCCAATGATGCCGACCAATGGTGAGACCTGGAGGACGCAACCTAAATTAATCAATTGTTGTGTTGACAGCAAGAAGCACTTGGTCCTGGATGTTTACACTGAAATGCTGAGCTGGGCAAATCTCTACACAGGCAGCCAGTGAGTACTTTGCATTCACTCCACTACCCGGGAGAACTGCAAGGCACCAGCAACATGTCCTTACAAAAGCTGAAGCACCTACTGTGTATTTCCCTTAAAGCTGCAGTCTAAGCAATATCCTACACGTGTGTCGTTTTAAATAAATCAGTTATGTACTATGAGAAAATACTTGTAGCATTTTGTTTTGTTTTTTAAACTCTGAATGACATTTTTATGTATTATAATGTAACAAGCATTTTTTGTTTCTATAGCAACCATTTACAAAGTCATATCCGCTTCCCTTTTGAAACAGGCACACCCCTTTTTGAGCCCTGCCCTCTCTCTAGCAGTGCACCAATTGTATCTAGTGACTGCCTGGTCACATGATCTTCCCCACAGAACTTTGCATCTTTGGTCCTCTTCTGCTGCACGGACAGCCATTTAGTGAACCCCCGTGCCGAATCTTTGCTGATCAATCACATGAGAACGGATCGATTGGCAACCTAGCTAATTATTGATCATTGTGTGGATTGTATTGATGCTCATATTAAAGGGGGAAAAAACATAAAATAAAAAACAAAAAACGTCAGCTTGAACTGTTGCTTTAAATCCAATTCTTGCGACACCGCCTCAGAATATTAAAGTGCCTCCACACCCTACAAAACTTGTTGGTAATCTAAATGAAATACCCAATTGATGCAAGATTTTATATTTTACAATTCTATGGGACAATTGTAGTGTTATCATAATGCAGTGGTGGCCAACTCCAGTCCTCAAGGGCCTCAAACAGGTCCGGTTTTCCGGGTATTCCAGCTTCAGCACAGGTGGCTGCGAGCTGGCCACTCCTGTCATAACGTCGTCATTTTAAATTCCTCCATTTCTACTATTTTGAAGATAGTGCAGCAGCTTTCATTGTCAATATACTAAAATAACACCCTAGTTGGTTTTCCAATGGGGATCCTTGAGGTTAGTCTGATGAACCTTAAAGAGAATACAACCCTTCAAATGAATGGTCATCAAATCTCCTCCAGCATGGGGAAGACTGCCCCACCGCATATTGGATAGCTGTCTATCGGTCGTAACAGAGAGAAATCTGTCCTCACATGCTTTGGGTTATTTCTTAGCTTTCCCTGGCCTGTCCTTGTAGCTTGAGCACCTGGAATATCCTGGGACTACTTTCATGTATAGTAATGACTGCACCAGGCCCACTTTCTGAAGTCAGAACTGTTCCATTAGTATTTCATTTTTGTAGCGGGGGTCTAAATCTTACTCTGGGTATATAGTTCAAGAGTGACAACCTGAGACCCTTGGCAGTGATCACCATTGGAAATTAGTCAGACAATATTCCACCTTTGTCTCCACTGATCTCCTCTTTAACCTTTCTTTTGAGGGACATGGGTCCAAAACAGGTGGTCTCCAGGAGTCCCGCTGGTTGTTATTATGAGAGAAAAGAGTGTTTGCCCTCTTCCAAGATTCCCACGGTGAAGCCAATCAGGAACAGAGGCCTTGCAGTAGGCGGCAACTGAACATTTCAAACCATTGCTGATAAGTAGGGAGACTGCCAGTTGTAACATTGTGGCTGCTCTGTTCTAGGGTTCCCTTATATCATTAGGGAAGGCAGCTTGATGGGACCCCATGCAGGTTCCTGCATATCACACAGTGTGCCCTTCTGCTTAACTACGAGGCCGAGTTAACGTCACACAACATGCACAAGTGTAAAACCAACGACAATGACCCGTATTCTATAAACGACAATAGCGCAGATCCCACGTTGGCGTATGGAAACCCCTATGGAGTTCCTTGGAGCTTTCTGCGCGATGGCACCGAACTGGCGCTATCTAGGTCTACTAAATAATAGACAATGCCTTGACCTGTGGTTTATATAGCACCAAATGAAACATGTTTGTAGATATGTAACGTGTAATAGGTCTTTATTAAAAGGTGTATTTCTGCTCAGTACCGAGATAAACACACACAAAATGACAGGTACTACACATCTACTAACTCAGGGGTGAGCAAACGTTTACGTTCGCACCCCCCTTGTGTCCGCCCCCCTCCTTACTGCTCTCGGGCTCCGAGCATCATATGACGTCACGTGACGCGTAGCCATTTGACGCCAGGTTGTCATGGCGACGTGTCAGAGCCGGTAAGTGAAGTGGCAGAGGCCTCGTTTCCCCCGGCATTTCATTTACATGCCTGGGGGAAAAGCGCGATGGCTCTGCAACCACCACACCCCTTAGAAAATCCCACGCCCCCCAGTGTGCGCACCGCGGTACTAACTTATAATTGCACCTGTATCAGGGACACTTTGTGACTGTTCTTTCCGGTCCCCGAACACACTGCTTGCCTCATCCTCACTGATTAATGGCAGTGACATCACACTGGAATTAAAGCTTCGGTTGATTATATCTGCCATCTTGTCCTATCCCAGCAAAGTTTTTACACAGATTTTGTCCCATGCTTAGACAGGTCCAGGAAAGTGTTAAAGGAAAACATTAGTTTCCTAGTAGAAGGGGTTGTGCTTGTAACACTCCCAAAAAGCATGTGCTTGGGACACAAACCCTCTAGAATGATCAGCAGACCAGCTTTGTGCTGTAAAAGAGAGCTCTCCGAAAATAACGGGTACCTTGGACAGTTCCACAAATGCTGGGGAATGATAATCTCCCATTTCTTTAGAGCAGGGGTTGGCAACTCTAGGCCAATGGCCACCAACAGGTCAGCTTTTAAGGATATCCCTACTTCAGCACAGGTGGCTGAGTCGAAGCCTGCACCACGAGTGCTGAAGCAGGGATATCCTGAAAACCTGACCTGTTAGTGGCCCTTGAGGACTGGAGTTGCCCACCCCTGTGGGTGTGTGTATGTGTGAGTATGAATGTATGTATGTGTGGTACCCCTTTGCTGCTCAACTCCCCAACCCCTTTTGCTACAAGAGGGACCTGCAACGCATTGTTGAGCAACATGGTTCAAACCGGATACCAACTTCAGAATACCTGCAGCATTTTCCCCTCAATAGGTTAATAACAGCTGCTTTCCAGGGGTGAACTTGGGAAACCGTAAGAGGCCATGCTTTCAAAATGTCTGCAATTCATACTTAATAAACCTAGTTCCAATTACCACTAGGACAGCTTGCTTACGCGCTGCTCTGAAAACCCCGGTCTGCTGCATTCTCTCGAGGACTGATCCTGAGAAGCCGTGAATTAAATCAGCACACTGTGTGTGTGGGGTTTGTTACTGTTCTTATCAGTTAGCCCGACATATGCAAAGCTATTTCTTATATTGTGCTAGGACTATTAAAATGGAAGAGGAGATATTCTGTTAATGAGAGTTTGCAGTAATATATCATTCCAATACACTTCTATGTGTTTCACGGACTCCCGACTTTGCCGGCTGCAGAAGGTACAGGATGTCTTTGCACCAGGCCAAGAACATTTACATACCATAAGAAATAACCTGGACTAAAGGATTAATTTAGTTTGTAAACCTGAGTCAGCGCTGCTTTTGGCAGATGAAACAGATTGAGACTGTTCCATAAAACATATGGCAATCAGAAAGTTGTCTGGGTAGACTTTGCAATGCCAGACAATTGTGAATTTAATCATACATGGATCGGCTCTCTGATGTTTTAACCTCTTTGGCTCTAGATGCACTGTCAGCAATTGGGAAAAATAGCATGGAATGAAGCAAAAAGTTTTACAGGCAGAAAATAAGGTTAATGCCACAATCCATGCTGTCCCTTTAATTTATTTATATTAAAAACCAAGCCTCTCACCCTCACTCCCACCCCTCCGGAGATGAACCACAACCCTTCAATCTTTGGGGACAACCTTCTCCCCCTGGTTTCTGAAATTTGATTTTGACATTTCTTTACAAGAAACAACATGGCCCCTGGAGAAACAACATGGCCCCTGGAAAAGCAACATGGCCCCTGGAAAAGCAACAGGGCCACTGGAGTCAACCTCACTCTGACAGCCAGTAGGATGCAGTGACATCATCATGTACACTGGCTCTCTTTAAAGGGTCTATATCGATCTGCCTCTAGCTAAGTAGCCTTTATTCAACCTTTATTCAATATGCTGTGAAAAGATCTTCCCAGTGCTGGAGAATGGGACTAAAACCTTCTCCAGTGTGGGGAAGAAGTTTATGGCATCGCTCTCGATATCACTGATTGACTCCATGCTCTGTTGAAGGCGTTTTCTTTCCACCTTACGTCTACAAACGCTTGTTCACCTTTCCCCCAGTATCTGCCCAAGTACCTCCCTTGCCCTCCTATCATCTGGAAAACCCCTTCTGACCGAAGCATTTGAATCGCCTGGATTCTGCTTTGCTATTAGGATTGCCAAATATCACACATTCCGCGGAATGCTCCTGAATTCCTAGGGAAGGTTCCAGCTAGAGAAGAGAAGTTACTTCCCGAGAGAGAAGGGAAGGCAGGTTTATTCACTACAAAAGGTTACGGGTGCCAGGAAAAAGAAATGAGGCTAACATTAAAATGGATGATTACGAGTTTTTCCACTCTTTCCATGTCTGAAAGTCGGGATTCCTTTCTCTGTCGTGTTCCCGTGTTTTGAGTTCTTTCAACCTCTATATATTTTGTTAACAACCATTTTGAATTCTTTCTAACCAGGCGAACCGCCTGCTGACAAGACAACCGCTAATAGTTACATCGTTAATCACCATTACTGCAATACCTAAAGCCGTCTGTTGGTAACACCTTTTTTACAGGTAGGGTGCCAAGTGTCATATCAATATGGTGTTGAATTTGGAAACAATCAGACACAAACTAAGTTATGGGGAGTAAAAAAAAGTGACAAAAACCCTCCACAGTGCAGCAAATAAAAATCCCGCTTATAAGCACATTCACATGTCCGTGTGTCACCTTTTGCTTCTAGTTCATTTTAACATGAGACCCCTATAAGCGTATGCCTGCCACATTACACCGCTTTTTCAGCAGAGCCTGGGGTAAAGTGCCTGGCCAGTAACCCTGCTCACAGACAGCCGTTTCCACCTTTTGGGTCTCAGTGCGAGGTTGACCACTGGCTTTGCAATGTGAATCAGGTAGTGGGTAAAACCAGACACCAAACACGTTATGGGGAGTAAGAAAGGGTGACAAAACCCTCCCACTGTAAAATATACAGAAAAGTCGAAACAATTACCACGTGTGAGCCCATTCACGCGTCTCAGACAGGTTCACAATCCCGCCTCATGTATCTCTTAGCATTCAGTGGTTCCAGGGATTCTGGGTAATGACATGCAAATGTGTGTCACTTTTTTGCTTCTTATCCATTTTAACATGGATCCCTGTAAATTGATGGAGTTTCTAAAGTAAGAGGGGAAAATAGGGAAAGGTGAAAGAAAGAAAAGTAACACAGCAGAGCAATTTGCTGCGTTATTGGATGGTTCCCAGAGACCTAATAGGATATTCCAATGCATTTTAATGTTTCCCTCACTACTAGCGAAGGTCTGCAGCACCTGCTCTGGGGAGCAGCACTTTTTTTGAGCACAAAGTGAGAACGTGCTCGCCCTGCAAATTAGATATTACCTGCGGGGCCATCACATTACAGAAAACCAACTGCTCAAAAACCTACGTTATCAGAAACTGACACTTTGTTCTCCGTAGCAAATAAAAATCCCGCCTCAGACAGGTCTGCCACCCTGCCCTTCCCCATTATCTCTTCGCCTACAGAGCTTCAGCTGCAGCCAGGGATTCTGGGTAATGACGGTGGAGGGGTTGTGTCTCTTTTGTACTCACCATACCTTATTTTGTGCCTACTCCATAACACGAATTAAAAGGTATGTTGTACCCTCTGCTCCCAAAACACATACAGAATGACGTTTAAAAGGCTCTTTTATGCTGCACGTTTACAACAATATAACACTGTCTGGTACCACTAACTATTTAGAGATGTATCACAGAATCTATACTTATATTCTTATCATACCTTTGCTGCCAGGAAAGCAATTCTTTTAAAAAACCCTATTGCAGCAGAGGGGTTAACCTACTATTTTCTGTTAGAAGGGTTAACTGTTAAACATGGTTTGCTTTTTCCCCACCGAAATCTCAGGCCTAGAAGTCACAGGAAGGTGACTGTCAGAGGCCTGTGCAGAGGCACCCTCAGGGAGACCCATTTTGGGGAAATTAACCATGGCTTTATTCCGCCTTTAAGCAGCAGTTTAAGGCAATACACATATATACAAAATAAACAAACACCTATCCATTGTAAGGGCTAATTCACTTCCCCAGTCACTATCTGCAAGGGGGGAAGCCCCTTACCCACCTATCACCCCAAAGTCTCAGGACGTGCCTGTATGCAGGGGCTGTTTGTGGCAGTCCCTGAGTCTGGGTGGGTGTCTGTTGAAGGCCAGGCTCTGGCAGGTTCCTGCGTCCCCTGTGTCCAGGAAAAGAGGTCTGGTGTCTTGTTATCAGCACAGCCTTTGTGCTCAAGACTTCAACCCCTAAGCAGCACAGTGTGTCTGTGCTCAGGAGTCTTGGTCTGTCCCCAGTAGGGAGTTTTTACCCTCCTTTGATTACCCAGGTGGAGCTGGTTAATTGACTAGCTGCAATTAACCAGCTCTCTGCTGGATTTCTCAGACCACTAGATTTAAACCGTGATAAGTCCCTGTTACAGTGACCTTATAGGAATAGCAGTGGTAAAGAGGCCCGTGAGCCTTTAGGCAAGGGGCACATGACTTTGACTAGCGGGGTGTTCTGGGTAGGTTAGGCCAGGGGTGCGCAAACATTTCCCCTTGCGCCCCCCTTCCTGCGCCCCCCTCTTACCTTGTCTCCGGCATCAAATGACGCCGCTGGGTCATGTGACCCCACAGCGTCATTTGACGCCACGTTGCCATGGCGACGTGTCGCAGAAGACAAGGTAAGAGAAGTTGCAGAGGCCCCGCATGATCCCCCAACATTTAATTTAAATGGCTTGGGAAAGAGTGCGGGACCTCTGTAACCACCGTGCCCCCCCATGAAAATCTTGCACCCTCCCAGTTTGCACACCCCTGCCTTAGGAACGCCTTTCCCATAGCCCTTAGGCGGCCCCCTTCCATAGCCCTTAGGAGCTTCCTTCCCATAGCAGGTCGCTTCCCATAGCCCTCAGGCGGAGCCTTCCCATAGCCCTTAGGAGGTCCCTTTCCATAACCCTCAGACGGAGCCTTCCCATAGCCCTTAGGAGCTTCCTTCCCATAGCAGGTCGCTTCCCATAGCCCTCAGGCAGAGCCTTCCCTTAGCCATTAGGAGGTTCCTTCCCACAGGCCTTAGGAGGTTATTTCCCATAGCCCTTAGGAGGTTCCTTCCCACAGCCCTTAGGAGGTTCCTTCCCTTAGCCCTTAGGAGGTTCCTTCCCACAGGCCTTAGGAGGTTCCTTCCCATAGGCCTTAGGAGGTTCCTTCCCATAGCCCTTAGGAGGTTCCTTCCCACAGGCCTTAGGAGGTTCCTTCCCACAGCCCTTAGGAGGTTCCTTCCCACAGGCCTTAGGAGGTTCCTTCCCTTAGCCCTTAGGAGGTTCCTTCCCATAGCCCTTAGGAGGTTCCTTCCCACAGGCCTTAGGAGGTTCCTTCCCATAGGCCTTAGGAGGTTCCTTCCCTTAGCCCTTAGGAGGTTCCTTCCCACAGGCCTTAGGAAGTTCCTTTCCATAACCCTTAGGAGGTCCCTTTCCATAACCCTTAGGAGGTCCCTTTCCATAACCCTTAGGAGGTCCCTTTCCATAACCCACAGGTAGAGCCTTCCCATAGCCATTAGGAGGTTCCTTCCCACAGCCATTAGGAGTTCCAGAGTAACATCACAGAGAGAGAACATGGTTTATCTCCCTGTGACTCAGGCCTCAAATCATTTGCTTGCAATCTCTACGGGGCAAGGACCTGCGTGTGAATAATCCATGTACAACGCTGCATAAGAGAAAATATTATTAATACACCGCAGGTTGGAGACCCCAGCTTTAAATCACTCATACACAGCAGTGAAACAGAGTGCAAAGATCAGGCCGCCACTTGAACATACAAGATGAGATTTGCAAGTGTATTATGCATATTATTCAGAATAGGGAGGCCTTGCCGGTAGGAATATAATTACACACATTATGAATGACATCTGAAGGGTTTCATCCTCAATGAGGATCTGACCCCAGGCAGATGCAGGGGAAAAAGTCATTACTGTATGCTGAGATATACAAAGGCTCCCCTGTATATGGCAAACTATTGTGTGAGCTGCACAATCTGTATAATTAATTGCTTTAAGTTTGGGAAAATGAAGCCCGGGAGAGGGTGAGACTTGTAAAATCCGCAGCCCCTGTGGGCCATTAATTAGCCGGAGGAATCACTTTTATCTCTCGGTGCAGGAATCCTTTAAAGTTGGCGCAGGAGAATTTGCAAAGTAGAATTCAGAGGCAGAAATAGACAACTCTGTTCCGGAGGAGCAGATGGAGACCGGATCATTAACCCCTGCATGGCCACAGCAGGGGGGCCTGCAATGCATTGCGCGTTGGCTTATTCATCTTAAAAATACCCTGGGCTCAGAACATCTGGACCTGGCATGAACCCACAGTTTCCGAAGATAAACATGGGTGCCATGGGATAAGCATGCAGTGATCTTCTTATTCCCTGGAGCCAGGAGCTTCCTGTGCTAACATCTACAAGACCCTGCTTGGGGAGGCTCTATTCCTGGTACACACACCAGTGTTTTTGTAGGGGATAAGGAGCTGGAACCCTAAGCAAGTGAATGGGCCACAGGGTGTCGTCTCTGTGACAGCAGGCATCTCGTGGCATAGCACGGTTTAGTAAATATGACCCATTATATATTCCAATCATCTCCCCACGGTCCAACCGAGTGCCCCGTCTAAGCAGTGAGGTTCGGGGAAAGTGAGGGAGGTTTGTGTGCCATTCACTTGTACTGGGATGAGGGAACATGTATCAGGGAGAAAGGAGATACTTAAGAGTTGAGGCTATGAATCACTTAGATGTAACCTATCAAACATAAGACAGTATTTACTTAAACGGGGTCCTCTATTGACCACGTAACACCAGTTGTCCTGAGGTGGGCTGACATAATAATAGCCAGTGGTCTGTTAGTCAAACAGATACTTACATGTGTCAGCTTTTTTAAGGTGTCAATCACGTGCATTTAACATATTAATCTTGCCACTGCCATTAATGCACTTTGGTCCTGGGAAGAACGGCATTCTCCCTGTATTAATATTATTGCTATCTTTTATTTATATGGTGCCGACATCTTCCGTAGCGCAGTACGTTTGTTTGAGAAAGAGTCCATACATGTCGAGACAAACTGAGGCAGTAAGAAGGGGCCCCCAGGGGCGGAAGTGTGACAGTACAGTTCTAGGGGGTACCAGTTATTTTTGTAATTGTAAACCCACAGTACAACGGCTTAGAAAGAAACCGTGATTTATTGACATAGAATTTGATGGCGGATAAGAACCACTCACTCACCCAGTCTGCCCATCTTCCTATCTATCTATCTTATCTATATATTTCTCAAACCGTCATATGTGTGTTTGCCTGTCTGTATGTGTGTTCCCTGTGTCTAGGGGCAATCGCATTGGACCTTTGGCCCGTCACTCTGCCTCAGGCCAATCCGCCTCAGGCCAATGAGATTGCTCCCTTGGCCCGCCCGCCCCCGCACACCTCTCATTGGCACCGACACCACTGCCTCAGGCCAATGACATAGCTCCCTTGGCTCCATGCCCGCCCCCGCACACCTCTCATTGGCCTGCGGCCAACACACCGACCCCACTGCCACACTCTCCCAGCCCTCACTGAGCTTTGGGAACGCTTCACAGCACCTAACCCTCACTGCTCTGGGAGATTTGGTAACGCTTCACAGCACCTAACCCTTACTGCTCTGGGAACGCTTCACAGCTCTCACCTCTCAACCCACAAAACCCTCACCGCCTGATACCACCAAAAGAACTGCGGAATCAGGTACAGACTCTTAGCTATATATATATTGTTTTCACCACTGCAACACTACCCACCCTCACACAACACCGCGCGATCACCTACACACACCGCACGCTCACGGAGCGCACACCGACGGCCACCACCTCTTAACAACCACCCCCCACTCACCCCCCACCAATGCAGACCACGACCGCACGCCAGACCTCTCCCGGTACCGCAGCCCCTCTACCACCCGCACACACTCCTGCATCCCTGCCAACACCCCTCCCCTTCAAACACAACCACGCGGAACGCACGTTCACCGCACAAAAACACCACAACACCCCAGCAAACAATACACACTCTGCTACTCACTTGCACTGTCACATAACTGATCGCACCGGACAACAGCCGCATCCTCCTCCACTAGCACGCAACACACTCCCCCCTCGGAGGCCGCAACAACAACTAGCCCCGCAACCCCCCCACACTCCAGTAGCCCGCAACACACTGCTACTCACTTTCACCGACACCACCGGACAACACAGTCCCCCCTCCGGAGGCCACAACACACCCTCCCTTAGTCCGCAACCCGCCCCCCAACACACACACAGCCTCCCGTAGCCCGCATCACAACCACTCCCGTGGAGCGCAAGCCCTCCTGTATCCCGCTCAATATCCCCTAAACACTCACGTAGCCCACACCCCCGCCCCACAAACCCTCCCCTGGCCACAACCGACAAAAACCCCAACCGCACGTAGGCCGCACACAATCCAACAACGCACGGTGCACGCCACAACCCCTACCTCCGGAGGGCCCGCATCCCATACACGCACGTGGAGCGCAACCCCTACCTCCGGAGGGCCCGCATCCCAGCCACAACCCCCCTCCAGGGACCACACACCTCGCCTTCACCCTGCTGCCACATCAGTGTTTCATTGTACGCCGCAAGCCACCTGGATCATTAACACATAATTATTCACGGTTCCCATCCCGGGCAACGCCGGGTCTCTCAGCTAGTCTGTTATAAAACCTCACACCCCATTTGATCCTAGGGTTATCTTTCATATCTAGGACAACCTGAGGTCTAGCCCAAGCATTTCTGAATTCCCTTACTGTACTAGCCTCCAATTGGGAGGCTATTCCCCCAAACCCATCCCCCTTTCTGTGAAGAACTTCTTCCTGTTTCCTCTGAACCTGGTGCTCCTCCGACTTCGGTGCTCCTCCGACTTCGGGGCTCCTCCGACTCCGGTGCTCCTCCGACTCCGGTGCTCCTCCGACTTCGTCCTCCGACTCCGGTGCTCCTCCGACTCCGGTGCTCCTCCGACTTCGGGGCTCCTCCGACTTCGGGGCTCCTCCGACTCCGGTGTTCCTCCGACTCCGGTGCTCCTCCGACTCCGGTGCTCCTCCGACTTCGAAAGTAGGGAAGGTGTGAAAGAAGAAAAGTAACACAGCAAGCAATTTGCTGCGTTAATTGGATGTTCCCAAGACCTAATAGGATATCCCAATGCATTTCAATGTTCCCTCCTACTGAGCGAGGTCTGTCAGGCACCTGACTCGGGGAGCCACTTTTTTGAGCACAAGTGGAGAACGTGCGTCGCCGCAAATTAAGATATTACCTGCGGGGCCATCACATCTTACAGAAAACCACTGCCACAACTACGTTATCAGAAACTACACGATAAAATTGTTCTCCCCTAGCAAATAAAATCTCCAGACCTCAGACAGGTCTGACCCCTGCCCTTCCCCATTATCTCTCTTCGCCTACAGAGCTTCCTGGCACCAGGTATTGCTGGTAATGACGTGGAGGGGTTGTGTCTCTTTTGTACTCACCATACCTTATTTGTTGGCCTACTCCATAACACGATTAAAAGGATGTTGTATCACCCTCTGCTCTCCGCCAACACACATACAGAATGACTTTTAAACAAGGCTCTTTTATGCTGCACGTTTGACAACAATATAACACATGTCTGGTACCACTAACTATTAGAGATGTATCACAGAATCTATACTTATATCTTATCAATACCTTTGCCTGCCAGGAAAGCATTCTTTAAAAACCCTATTGCTCGCAGAGGGGTTAACCTACTATTTTCTGTTAGAGGGTTCTGCTGTTTAACATGGTTTCTTTTTCCTTTCCCCACCGAAATCTCAGGCCTAGAAGTCACGAAGGTGACTGTCATAGGCTGTGCAGAGGCAGACCCTCATGGAGACCCATTTGGGGAAATAACCATGGCTTTATTCCGCTTTAAGCAGCCAGTTTAAGGCAATACAATTATACAAAATAAACACCACCTATCCATTGTAAGGGGCTAATTCACCTTCCCCAGTCACTATCTGCAAGGGGGGAAGCCCCTACCCACCTATCCCGCCCAAAGTCTCAGGACGTGCCTGTATGCAGGGCTGTTTGTGGCAGTCCCTGAGTCTTGGTGTGTTCGTTGAAGCCAGATCTGGAGGTTCCTGCGTCGCCCGTGTGTCCATGAAAAGAGGTCCTGGTGTCTTGTTATCACACAGCCTTTGTGCTCAGACTTCAACCCAAGCAGCACAGTGTGTCTGCTGCTCAGAGTCTTGGTCTGTCCCCCAGTAGGGAGTTTTACCCTCCTTTGATTACCCAGGTGAGCTGGTTAATTGACTAGCTGCAATTAACCAGCTTCTGCTGGATTTCTCAGACCACTAGATTTAAAACCGTGATAAGTCCCTTTACAGTGACCTTATAGGAATAGCAGTGGTAAAGAGGCCCGTGAGCCTTTAGGCAAGGGGCACATGACTTTGACTAGCGGGTGCGGTGTTCTGGGTAGGTAGGCCAGGGTCGTGCGCAAACATCCCCTTGCGCCCCCCTTCCTGCGCCCCCCTCTTACCGTCGTCCGCGATGCAAATGACGCCCTTGGTCTTTGACCGCCAAGCGTCATTTGACGCCACGTTGGCCATGGCACGTGTCGCAGAAAGCCAAGGTAAGAGAAGTTGCAAGAGGCCCCGCATGATCCCCCAACATTAATTTAAATGGCTTGGGAAAGATGCGGACCTCTGTAACCACCGTGCCCCCCCCTGAAAATCTTGCAACCTCCCGTTTGCACACACCTGTCCTTAGGAACGCCTTTTCCCATAGTCCCTTAGGCCGGCCCCCTTCCATAGCCCTTAGGAGCTCCATTCCATAGCGTCGCTTCCCATAGCCCTCAGGCGGAGCCTTCCCATAGCCCTTAGGAGTCCCTTTCCATACCCCTCAGACGGAGCCTTCCCATAGCCCTTAGGAGCTTCCTTCCCATACAGTCTCGCTTCCCATAGCCCTCAGCAGAGCCTTCCCTTAGCCATTAGGAGGTTCCTTCCCACAGGCCTGGTATTTCCCTGCTTAGAGGTTCTCCCAAGCTCCTTAGGAGGTTTCCTTCCCTTAGCCCTTAGGAGGTTCCTTCCCAAGGCTTAGGAGGTTCCTTCCCTAGGCCTTAGGAGGTTCCTTCCCATAGCCCTTAGGAGGTTCTTCCCACAGGCCTTAGAGGTTCCTTCCCATAGGCCTTAGGAGGTTCTTCCCTTAGCCCTTAGAGGTTCCTTCCACACTAGGGTTCCCTTCACAGCCCTTAGGTCCTCACTTAGGTTCCTTCCCACAGCTTAGGAGGTCCTCCACTTAGCCCTTAGAGGTTCCTTCCCAGGCCTTAGGAGGTTCCTTCCCAAGCCCTTAGGAGGTTCCTTCCACAGGCCTTAGGGGTTCCTTCCCACCTTAGGAGGTTCCTTCCCATAGCCCTTAGGAGGTTCCTTCCCACAGGCCTAGGAGGTTCCCCCTTCCCATAGGCCTTAGGAGGTTCTTCCAGCCTTAGGAGGTTCCTTCCTCAGGCCTTAGGAAGTTCCCTTTCCTAACCCTTAGAGTTCCCGCTTTCCTAACCCTTAGGAGGTCCCTTTCCATAACCCTTAGGAGGGTCCTCCTATTCCATACCCACAGGTAGATCCTTCCCATAGCCACTTAGGAGGTTCCTTCCCACAGCCATTAGGAGTTCCAGAGTAACATCACAGAGAGAGAACATGGTTTTCTCCCTGTGCATCAGGCCTCAATCATTGTGCTTGCAATCTTACGGGGCAAGGAACCTGCGTGTGAATAATCCCATGTACAACCTGCATAGAGAAAATATTATTAATACAACCGCAGGTTGGAGACCCAGCTTTAAATCACTCATACACAGCAGTGAAACAGAGTGCAAAGATCGAGGCCTGCCACTTGACATACAAGATGAGATTTGCAAGTGTATTATGCATTATTCAGAATAGGGAGGCCTGCCGTAGGAATATAATACACACATTTGAATGACATCTGAAGGGTTTCATCCTCAATGAGGATCTGACCCAGGCAGATGCAGGGGAAAAGTCATTACTTGTATGCTGAGATATACAAAGGCTCCCCTGTATTGGCAACTATTGTGTGAGCTGCCATCTGTATAATTAATTGCTTTAGTTTGGGAAAATGAAGCCGGAGAGGGTGAGACTTGTAAAATCGCACCCCTGTGGGCCATTAATTAGCCGAGGAATCTACTTTATCTCTCGGTGCAGAATCCTTTAAAGTTGGCGCAGGAGATTTGCAAGTAGAATTCAGAGGCAAGAAATAGACAACTCTGTTCCGGAGGAGCAGATGAGACCGGAATCATTAACCCCTGATGGCCACAGCGGGGGCCTGCAAGCATTGGCGTTGGCTTATTCATCTTAAAAATATCCTGGGCTCAGACATCTGGACCTGCATGAACCCACAGTTTCCCGAAGATAAACATGGGTGCCATGGGATAAGCATGCAGTTGATCTCTTATTCCCTGGAGCCAGGAGCTTCCTGTGGCTAACATCTACAAGACCCTGCTTGGGGAGGCTCTATTCCTGGTACACACACCAGTGTTTTTGTAGGATAAGGAGCTGAACCCTAAGCAAGTGAATGGGCACAGGTGGTTCCGTACTCTTGACAGCAGGCATCTCGTGGCATAGCCGGTTTAGTAAATATGACCATTATATCTTACCAATCGTGCTCCCCAGGTTCCAACCGAGTGCACCCGTCTAAGCAGTGATTCGGGGAAGATTGAGGGAGGTTTGTGTGCCATTCACTTGTACTGATGAGGGACATGTAATCAGGAGAAAGAGATACTTAGAGTGTTAGGCTTGAATCACTTGAGATGTAACCTTCAAACATAAAGACAGTATTTTACTTAAACGGGGTCCTCGTATAACCACGTAACACCAGTTGTCCTGAGGTGGCGCTGACATAATAATAGCCAGTGGTCTGTTAGTCAAACAATACTTACAATGTGTCAGCTTTTTTAAGGTGTCAATCACGTGCATTTAACGATAATCTTCCACTTGCATTAATGCACTTTGGTCCTGGAAGACGGCATTTCTCCTGTATTAAATATATTGCTATCTTTTATTTAATGGTGCCGACATCTTCCGTAGCGCAGTCCGTTTGTTTGAGAAAGAGTCCATACATGTCGGACAACTGAGGCTAAGAGAATGGCCCCCAGGGCGGAAGTGTGACAGTACAGTTCTAGGGGGTACCAGTTATTTTTGTAATTGTAAACCCACAGTAACACGGCTTAGAAAGAACCTGTGATTTATTGAATAGAATTTGTGGCGGATAAGAACCACTCACTCACCCAGTCGCCCATCTCCTATCTATCTCTTATCTATATATTTCTCAAAACCGTCATAGTGTTGGTTTGCCTGTCGTGATGTGTGTCCCTGTGTCTAGGGGCAATCGCATTGGACCTTTGGCCCGTCACTCTGCCTCAGGCAATCCCCTCAGGCCAAGAGATTGCTCACCTTGGCCCGCCCGCGCCCCCGCACACCACCTCTCATTGGCACCGACACCCACTTGCCTCAGGCCAATGACATAGCTCCCTTGGCTCCATGCCCGCCCCCGCACACCTCTCCTTGCCCCAATGAGGAGACCTGCGCACGCCAACCCCACTCTGCCACACTCTCCCACCCTCACTGAGCTTTGGGAACTTCTCACAGCACTAACCCTCAATGCCTGGAGATTTGGTAACGCTTCACAGCACCTAACCCTTACTGCTCTGCTTGGGAACTGCTTCACAGCTCTCACCTCTCACCCACAAAACCCTCACCGCCTGAATACCCACCAAAAGAACTGCGGAATCAGGTACAGACTCTTAGCTATTATATAATTGTTTTCACCACTGCAAACACTACCCACCCTCACACAACAACCGCGCTAATCACCTACACACACACGCGCACGCTCACGGAGCGCACCACGACGGCCACCACTCTTAACAACCACCCCCCACTCACCCCCCCACCAATGCAGACCACGACCGCACGCCAGACCTCTCCCGGTACCGCACCCCTCTACCACCCCAACACACTCCTGCCTACCCTGCCAACACCCCTCCCCTTCACCTCAACACAACCACGCGGAACGCACGTTCACCAGCAAAAACACCCACACCACCCAGCAAACATACACACTCTGCTACTCACTTGCACTGTCACTAACCTGATCGCCACCACAAACAGCCCATCTCTCCTCCACTAGCACCAACACACTCCCCCCTCCCGGAGGCCGCAACAACACCTAGCCCGCAACCCCCCCCCCCCAGACTCCATTAGCCCGCAAACACTGCTACTCACTTTCACACATTCACCGACACCACCGAACAACACAGCCTCCCCTCCGGAGCCTGCAACACACCCTCCCCCTACCCCGCACCCCCACCCCCCCCCAACACACACACATGTTCCTGTCCCGTAGCCCCTCACACAACCCTCCCGTGGACCACAACCACTCCCGTGGACGCAACCCCTCCCGCACAACGCAAGCCCCTCCTGTATCCTGGCCAACACCCCCAAAACACTCACGTAGCCCACACACACCCCCCCGCCCCCCAAACCCTCCGTGGCCACAACCGCCAAACCCCCCCCAAACCGCACGTAGACAGCAAAAAAAGCCAACACCTCCCGGAGGACGCCACAACACCCTACCTCGGAGGCCCGCATCACAACCACGCACGTGGAGCGCAACCCCTACGCCGATGGCCCGCATCACAACCACGCACGTGGATCGCAACCCCTACCTCCGGAGGGCCCCGCAACCCACCGCCGTAACAGCAAGCGCCCCCGTATCCCCCGGCCGCCCCCCCCCCAAAACCTCAACTTCCGCCGCCCCTCCCCACCCCCTAAAACACTCCTTGGCCCCCACTCCCCCCTCCCCAAAGCCGCACCGAGCCTGCAAACACAACACCTCCCGGTGGATGCCACAACCCCCCTCCAGGACCACACCACCTCGCCTTCACCCTGCTGCCACATCATGTTTCATTGTACGCCGCAAGCCACCTGGATCATTACACCATAATTATTTCACGGTTCCCATCCCGGGCAACGCCGGTCTCTCAGCTAGTCTGTTATAAAACCTCACACCCCATGGATCCTAGGGTTATCTTTCAATCTAGACAACCTGAGGTCTAGCCCAAGCATTTCTGAATCCCTTACTGTCCTAGCTCCAATTGGGAGGCTATTCCCCCAAACCCATCCCCCTTTCTGTGAAGAACTTCTTCCTGTTTCCTCCTCTCGAACCTGGGTGCGCTCCTCCGACTCGGTGCTCCTCTCGTCCTCCGCCTTCGGGGCTCCTCCGACTACACTCGGTGCTCCTCCGACTCCGGTGCTCTCCTCCGACTTCGGGGCTCTCCGACTTCGGGGCTTCTCCTCC
>WSYH01000647.1:74431-131547 GCA_036426205.1 Ascaphus truei
TCCTCCGACTCCGGTGCTCCTCCGACTCCGGTGCTCCTCCGACTTCGGGGCTCCTCCGACTTCGGGGCTCCTCCGTTGCTCCTCAGTGCTCACTCTGAATTCCACCTTCTTTGGACGGAGCATGAGGTCAGCATGGCATGCGATCACGGGAGGTCTGTGTGTGTGTGCGCACCACCTCTTGCAATGTTCTTGGACACAGTCACCGCACCGCTACTTTGTAATGTGGTTTCAATCACTGGCGTTGTTCATGAATGTCTTGCAGATCTCTTCCTTTTCTACTAGACCTTAAAAAGCTTGGATCTCCCATTCATATTTTTTTTTATTACATGACTAGCTGATCACAGGCACGGGAGTGGTGGCGGCGGTGCGCTGCTTTCTGATTCCCGGCGGGCGGGGGGGTCTGATTCCCGGCGGGCATGGCGGCGGTGCGCTGCAGTGGCGGCGGCGGGTTGGTTGTCGGCGCCGGCTCCGTGGGGGTGTGTGGGAGAGGGGGAGGCAGGAGGGTGTTCACAGGCATTGGGGGTGTCAGCGGTGCGCTGCAGGGGCTGGCTTCAGGCTCACAGGGGGTGGCGACGGCCAGTTCCCGGCTCACTGGGGGTGGCGGCGGCGGCCGGGGGGGGCTGGTTCCCGGCTCCTGGCTCACTGGGGGTGGCGGTGCGCTAAGGGTGGTGTGACTGTCACACCCTGCGTAGGCGTGGCCGTGACATCAGCCCACCCCATAGGCCAATGAGCTGTGGCCGTCGGCCAATCACAGGGGGCACAAACTGACACAAACATTTTTTCACTTTTATATATAACAGACTAGTAGCTGAGAGACCCGGCATTGCCCGGGATGGGAAACGTGAATAATTATGTGTTAATGATCCAGGAGGGCTTGCGGCGTACAGTGAAACACTGATATGGCAGCAGGGTGAAGGCGAGGTGTGTGGTCCCTGGAGGGGGGTTGTGGCGTCCACCGGGAGGTGTTGTGTTTGCGGGCTCGGTGCGGCTTGGGGGGGGGGGGGGGGGGGGGCCGGGGGGGGGTTTTTTGGGGGGCGGCCGGGATACAGGAGGGCTTGCTGTGTACGGTGGTGGTTGCGGGCCCTCCGGAGGTAGGGGTTGCGCTCCACGTGCGTGGTTGTGATGCGGGCCCTCCGGAGGTAGGGGTTGCGCTCCACGTGCGTGGTTGTGTTGCGGGCCCTCCGGAGGTAGGGGTTGTGGCGTCCTCCAGGAGGTGTTGGCATTTTTGCTGACTACGTGCGGTTTGGGGGGGTTTGGCGGTTGTGGCCACAGGATGGTTTGGGGGCGGGTGTGTGGGCTACGTAAGTGTTTTGGGGGTGTTGGGCGGGATACAGGAGGGCTTGCGTCGTACGGGAGGGGTTGCGCTCCACGGGAGTGGTTGTGGTCCACGGGAGTGGTTGTGATGCGGGCTACGGGAGGCTGTGTGTGTGTTGGGGGGGGGGAGTTGCGGGCTAGGGGAGGGTGTGTTGCGGTCTCCGGAGGGGGGACTGTGTTGTCCGGTGGTGTCGGTGAAAGTGAGTAGCAGTGTGTTGCGGGCTACTGGAGTCTGGGGGGGGGTTGCGGGCTAGGTGAGGGTGTTGTTGCGGCTTCCGGAGGGGGGAGTGTGTTGTGTGCTAGTGGAAGAGATGCAGGCGTTGTCCGGTGGCGATCAGGTTATGTGGCGGTGCAAGTGAGTATCAGAGTGTGTATGTTTGCTGGGGGTGTGTGGTGTTTTTGCGGTGAACGTGCGTTCCGGCGTGGTTGTGTTGAGGTGAAGGGGAGGGGTGTTGGCAGGGTAGGCAGGAGTGTGTGCGGGTGGTAGAGGGGCTGCGGTACCGGGAGAGGTCTGGCGTGCGGTCGTGGTCTGCATTGGTGGGGGGGTGAGAGTGGGGGGGTGGTTGTTAAGAGGTGGTGGCCGTCGGTGTGCGCTCCGTGAGTGTGCGGTGTGTGTAGGTGATCGTGCGGTGTTGTGTGAGGGTGGGTAGTGTTGCAGTGGTGAAAACAATATATATAGCTAAGAGTCTGTACCTGATTCCGCAGTTCTTTTGGTGGTATCAGGCGGTGAGGGTTTTGTGGGTTGAGAGGTGAGAGCTGTGAAGCGTTCCCAGAGCAGTGAGGGTTAGGTGCTGTGAAGCGTTACCAAATCTCCCAAAGCAGTGAGGGTTAGGTGCTGTGAAGCGTTCCCAAAGCTCAGTGAGGGCTGGGAGAGTGTGGCAGTGGGGTCGGTGTGTTGGCCGCAGGCCAATGAGAGGTGTGCGGGGGCGGGCATGGGGCCAAGGGAGCTATGTCATTGGCCTGAGGCAGTGGTGTCGGTGCCAATGAGAGGTGTGCGGGGGCGGGCGGGCCAAGGGAGCAATCTCATTGGCCTGAGGCGAAGTGACGGGCCAAAGGTCCAATGCGATTGCCCCTAGACACAGGGAACACACATACAGACAGGCAAACACACATACGACGGTTTGAGAAATATATAGATAGATAGATATATTGAAGCAGGGGGGCCTTCGGAGTTGAACTGTGTTGATTTCCGCTCCGGGACCCCCTGCTTCCTGAGACACTTACCTCCATAGGGGTGCCAGTATCTCTGAAAGCGGGAATTGTCCCATGTTTTGCAGGTCTATAGGAAGCTGTGACGTCATCCGTTACGGCTTCCTATTAGCAACGTGACCAGGACATTTAAACTTGCCAGATACTTACCACAGTGTCACGTGGGCCAATAGGAAGCCTTAACGGGTGACGTCCAAGCTTCCTATTGGCCCACATGAGATTTAAGGTCGTCATTTCATTGGGCACACAAATTTCCTGCTTGCAGAGATACCGGCGCCCCCTACAGAGGTATCTCTGGAAGCACGGGGTCCCGGGAGCTGAAATTAACGGGGTTTAGCTCCGGACACACCCTGCTCCAAACCTGCAATACTAAATTAAGAAAAGAAACCTGGATGGCTGCTTTAACATTCTGTTTTAGTGAAACCTACTCATTTCTATGTATATTTCTGTACATTGCAAATAAATATCACATTTTTAAACCAAACAATAATCAGATTCTTTTTTTATTTTTAAATCAATACCTAAAATAATTAGTTTTTACTTGGGGATTCTCCAAATTCTTACAAACTTTAATAGAATATCGGCGAAACTGTGTTCTTCTTCTGCAAGAAATCACATTGATTGAATGTGGAAATCTCTCTGGGATTTAATCCAAGGGTTATTTATTAATCCTTGTCAAGAGTTATTTTATTTGCTTCTTTAAGAACGAACAGATTTATTTACAGCAACTACTCGTACACCTCACCCCTTTTTATTCTACAGGAGGGGAAATTTCGAGAACTACAGTATTTTCGACTATTTCAGCTCCCCCCTGGTTCTCAAGTTACTTATTAGTAAAATTACTGGGAAGAAATCTCCCCTCAGGGGAATCAAAATGGCGGCCAAATCCCAGGTGGTACAGTTTGCATGAAGTTATTGTGAGTTTCTTACATCTAGGGATGATCTGAGGAGGTTAACACAAAACCACACTCCTGCCAGGCTGAATTCACAACATCTACACAAAACTCTGATCCATTATTGTGACGCGAACTTTCACACATCTCGTTACACTTTTTGTCCAAACACCCCCCCACAGCCCCCCCCCGCCCCCCCCCCCCCCCCCCCATATTGCCAACTGACGATATTGACGCAAAGCATCTTAATTAGCACGGTTACATGAGCAGGATAACATGGTCCTATATACCATTTTTTAAACAATTCGCTTGGATTAGCACAGCGCAAAGGTAATGGCAGATTAACCATTTTGCTGCCAAGACATTCCAGAACATTCCCCCCTTCCCCCCCCCCGATGTCCTCCCCCCCCTTCCCCCCCCCGATGTTCTACCCCCCCCCCCCCGATGTTCTTCCCCCATAGTCTGAATAAGGTTATTCTTTCGTTGTCTTGAAATTTACCAGATTTCTTTTTAAATATATTAATCAACATGGCTGCCAGCTCAGCCTCACTCCTACGGGCCAATAGGAAGCGGCAACATCACCGGGGAGTGACACAGCAGCTTCCTATTGGATGACCCCTGCCATGTTGATTTTTTTTTTTTTAACATTTATTTTAGTGTGAAATTCATTTGTAACCAACGAGTCCCTCTAGTCTAAGAATAGTGAGGCCTAGCGGCAGAGGATCGCCTGGTACAAAAAAAGAGAGTCCCACGAAACTGGAGCAACGTCACATGGGGTGACAACATGTTTCATCGTGGCTTTATTGCTCATCTGTAGGCGAGATTGTAACCTCAGCATTCAGGCACAGATGTAGCCAGGCTAACTTTCCCCACTGCCGAGAAAAGCCGCGGCACTGTAACCGCGGCATCCCCCGGCAGCAGGGATTCACAAAGCAGGAAGTACGACACGGACCTGTAGACCCCCACCAGTCTCCTGTGGCTTTTACCTTCTCCTCCACGGACAGTAAGTCTCTACATCTGTAGGTGTGGTTGGGATCGTAAAGGGAGAGGAGGATGTCCTCCAATGTTCCTGGCGCCGGAGAGTGGACAACGGACATGTATTGTATGTCTTTATTTATATAGCGCCATAAATGTACATAGCGCTTCACAGTAGTAATACATATCATATAAATAACAAATAATATAAATCAGGTCATGGGAATAAGTGCTTCAGACATAAAAGTAACATTAAGGAAGAGGAGTCCCTGCCCCGAGGAGCTTACAATCTAATTGGTAGGTAGGGAGAACGTACAGAGACAGTAGGAGGGAGTTCTGGTAAGTGCGTCTGCAGGGGGCCAAGCTTTATGTATCATGTGTTCAGAATATCCACAGTGCTATTCGTATGCTTCTTTATGCAAGTGTGTCTTAAGGTGGGTCTTAAAGGTGGATAGAGAGGGTGCTAGTCGGGTATTGAGGGGAAGGGCATTCCAGAGGTGCGGGGCAGAAAGTGAGTGTGATCTCATTATTAACACTGACATGGTGTGTGTGTGTGTACTCTACATGTGGCTTGGTTTCTATAAGTAGTTTGCACAGGATGAGAAGAGATGGACTGTAAGGGATTCACAGACACGGGAAGGCATTGTTATGCCTCACGCAGAAGCTGCCCTCCCTCCCCTGCTCTCCCCTGTCTCTCGGGCTCTCGGGCCAGATGATGAATGCACATTAATGCTGCAGTGTTCAGGGCTGTGCCACATATAAAGAGGAAGAGCACGTGATGATGTCTGGGAGATGCGTGTCTGACAACAACACCGGCGCACACAGGATTTCACACAGAAACGGCAGCTTTTTAACTCCACGGAATGTGTATTTTTTAAATATGGAAACAAATAAATGACGCGGAGGTTGTAAATATTTTTATTAAAAGCAGCAAACCCATCACCGTGTTTGTTTAATTTAACTTATATGAACTAAGTGGCTCCAATGAGCAGGACCAGCATAAGCATTGAAGCCTCAGCCGCCCTCTTCCCCCAATTCACCGCTGGTGCCTTGTGGCTGCCGACAGGCAGCTGACAGCGACGTCACCATTACTGGTGGCATCTATGCAAATATTTGACTCCATCTAAGAGGGAGAACTAAGAGCCACCCCCTTCTTGCACCCACCATGCACTCCATTGCTCTCCCCTCCGCACTAAACTGCTCTCCCCTATGCACTCCACTGCTCTCTCCTCCCCCATGCACTCCACTGCTCTCCCCTCCACACTAAACTGCTCTCCCCTATGCACTCCACTGCTCTCTCCTGACCCTTGCACTCACTGCTCTCCTCCCCCATGCACTCCACTGCTCTCTCCTACCCCACGCACTCCACTGCTCTCCCCTCTTCTACTCTGCGCCTACTGTCCCCTTGTGTGACCCACTGCACATATCTTCTGTCCTCTTCACCATATTACACACCACTTCAAGGTACACGGGGTCCAGATTCATAGGCAATCAACTGTACAGACAATACAGTGTTAACCAGCTCTGCCTTTGCTGAAAGAGGTCCCACGTTCAGCTCCTGCCAACTCATGAGCTCAAACGTTTAAGCACATACATTACCATTGTAAGGTACACGGAGCTCCAGAGTCACAGGAGCAGAACTGTACAAATCGTGCAGTGGTAAATAGCTCTGCCTTTGATGAAAGCGGTGACGGACTCACTTCCCATCGTTCCTTGTCAAACACCGGGCAGCTGCAATGCAAGAGCAGAAATGTATGATGGCAGCTACGAGGAGAAGTGTCCAGAGGATGAGCTGTTTGGGTGGGAGACTGACCCCCAAATCCGGAGCCTCCTGCTCACATCGGGAGGTATGGAATTGGCTGATAAGAAATTGCCCAGCCATCGTCTGGGAAAAGCTTCATCCAGTCCTGGCTTTTACATCAGCCGCCCTGCTTCCAAAAGCCCGTGCTTAATAACCATCCCAGGCAGCCCTCTGACATCCTAATTGCTGTATATAAATCTACTAATAATAACACATTGATTTTCCGTGCCATGGGCAAGCTGTCCCTGCGTTGTTGACACCTGTGTAAGTTACCGTGAACCCTACTTTTGCAGCAGGCACAGAATCACATTGCGTTGCCGGCCGCACGGGCAGCGAAGAGATATAACACATAGATATATGAATATTCTCCTTCTTTGCACATTGAAACGTCCGTCTCTGGCCATTCTGTACCCTTCCTGCCGGCCCGCATGAGGAAGGAACGCTCTGATCTCAGACAGCGAACGCCCTTTTCCTTCTTCCTCTTGCCGCAGCCGGTCAGGGAACCAACGATCAGCGGTGGATTTCTGCCGCCCCAACGAACTTGCCTGTGCCGCCCGCCTCCTTTCTGCCACCCTCCTGCTCCTTTGCAATCCCAGCGACAAATTACGCAGCGGACGTCACCAACGGGACGTTGTACAGCGGCGCGTTGCCGCAGAAGTGCAACATCATGACGTCACGTTGGGGACGTCCGCAGCGTCATTTAACGCTGGGATTCCAAACGAGCAGGAGCGCGGCAGATAGGAGGCGGCCGACACAGGCGTGTACCTTCCCATTAGGCCCGAGAGTGCGGCAAAATGATATGGGCGGGAAATTTTTGCCGCGCCAACATTTTGCCATCTTAGGCCCGGCCCTCTAGTGCAGTGCCTGAGATATTTCAGTTCTATGCGAGTGTGCACGACCCCCAAGTCACAACATCTCCCACTGCCGCTGCACATTACTATTTGCGGAGAGACTGACGCCACACCCATATTGTGGGGGCGACTGAAGGACCCCAGAGGTTGGGACTGCAAATTGACTCAGAAGGACTCCCCCTATTAAAGGTAGAATATACATTTTTTAAAATAATTAAAAAATATATATATATATTGTGCAGCTCAGACGGTGCTTTAGGCTAAGGCCCCGGTAACTCCGCTGCAACGCGCGCCCGCGAGGTTGGCGGCGCATGCAGCCGATTCCCCGGTCTGCAGCTCACTGCAGGAAGAGAGACCGGGGGGGTGTGGCGGGGGCGCGGCCATGACGTCATCCGGCAGGTTCGCCCTCATTGGCTGAACCACCGGGGGGCGTGGCTTATCGCTCCGACGCGAGTCCTGCTCTCAATTCTATTGAGAGCAGGAGCAACTCTCGCCACAGCGCTGCGGCCCCCCCGCAGAGGGCCCGGCACCATTGAGGGGAGGGCTCTCGTCCATGCAGCGTCCGCCACAGCGGGCGCTGCAGTAGGCAGCGGGGGCAAGGCCTTACTGCCACAGGAATTAAAGTATTAATCAGTAGACACAACTATCCTAAGAAATGGTCATATATAAGTAATTCTTCCTCCCCTAATTAACAATGCGTTATTTTCCCATAGTGCTTTGCACTTTACTTCCCAGTGCGTCCAGCACATCCGTCTTCTGCCTGAGAGGCCTGTAACAGCCAAACTAAGCACTGTACAACCCTCCTACAGCAGCAAAGAGGTTAAAGGATCCACAAGTGCGTTCTTTCAAAATGACAATATACAGGCATACCCCGGTTTAAGGACTGTGGCAGGACGGCCTGTAGCCGAGGTCAGGGAACAGTCCACACGTGTAGTTTCAGGATAAATGAAAACGTTCAGTGGCTTTATTTCTCCACAGCAACATAACATGCGGGTACACTGTCCCTTTAAACAAAACAAATCCTGCTCCACATTGGGAGAAACTGACTAACACACCAGGCCTATCTAGCAGGCTGGCTGGCTAAACCATAACCAAACCATAAGTGTCCTTTAAGCAGTCAGGAAAACAAATGAACAATCCTTACTTTGGTTGAAGTAGTGACTTTGGTGAAATCCCTCTGGCTAACAGCTCACATAGCAGTGTGCTCCGGTCTCAGGCAGGCAGCTACTGCCAGTAACAACATCATCTTATACCTTACTGCTTCTCAGGTGTCAGCTTACATCCTGATTACCTAGCTTCCACCTGAGTTAACCCTTATGAGTGCTGGGTGAAGCACTCAGACATATGTCTCCCAGGCATAACTGATAGGGGTTTACTTCACCCTGTCACAAGGACACTCACTTTAAGTACACTCGCGAGTAAGTACATATCGCTCAATTGGCAAACGGCAGCTCACGCATGCACCTGTCAGCACGTCCTGAACAGCAATACCGCCTCCCTACCTGTACCAAAGCTGTGCGCAAGCGGGGAGACTATAGACCCTGTTACACATGCGTAATTTACATCAGTTATGCACATACTGTATATCGATAAGTGGGAAAAGGCTGTGCTTCACTTTAAGTACATTTTCGCCTTACATACATGCTCCGTCCCATTGCGTACGTTAATGCGGGGTACGCCTGTGTTACATAGTTACATACATGCTCCGGTCCCATTGCGTACGTTAATGCGGGGTACGCCTGTTACATAGTTACATATATGCTCCGGTCCCATTGTGTACGTTAATGCGGGGTCTGCCTGTAGTGCACAGAGATTCCCCAGCCACGTGTCTCTTCTCCACGTACGCAGAGGAAACACAGTGTGGTAGACAAACAAAGAAGGAGAAGGGAAGGTGAGGGGGGAGAGGGGGAGTGGAAGATATGGCCGTCTATCCATATATTTTTTAATGTAACAATTCATGAGGGTTATCAAATATCTGAATGTATTGTTATATATGATGA
This sequence comes from Ascaphus truei, assembly GCA_036426205.1. Lineage (NCBI taxonomy): Eukaryota > Metazoa > Chordata > Amphibia > Anura > Ascaphidae > Ascaphus > Ascaphus truei. Next base: position 83,475 of record WSYH01000647.1, read on the forward strand.
CATGCAAAGATGCATATCATCATTCAGATGCAGCGGCCGTTATTCAAACACTTCACGCGGTGTATACCTCGGAATACCCATGTCACGGCGCGGGATTGCTTCCAACCGTACCGCCTTAAGACGCGAGCGCAGGTTAGTGCAGAAAATGGCATTTTAGTGTTCTGGCTTTTAAACACCTGAAATTGACATAGTAGCACAGTACTGTACACATTACAATTCATTAATTTCATTGCATTTAATTGCACACAATCCATGAAATTCAAACAAAGCAGCCGCGATAAACACGTGTGCCTGGGGCGATTGGCGGCGTTCATGCCGCGTGGAGTACAGCAGCGCACACGAAAACGGCGCCGTGATTCGTTCGAATAACGGCCGCTGCACCTGTACATAACATCACATCACAATAAGATAATAGTAATGTTTTGGTACAGTACACTGGATAGGCAAGCGGGGTTTCCATGGAGTTACTAGAAATGTCAGATCCTTTTACTTACAACCTTCTGCATTCCTTAAAGGGTTGGAACTCATTGCACGGAAATGTGAGCAGCAGGCTCAGGGCACCGGAGCAGGGGCCGGTTATATAACCCAATTCTGATTATTGGGCTACAAACTAGATTGCAGATCCCACAGAACAGGATGCCTGGGGAGAGGTGGGACCAGGAGACTCTGTTGATGGCTGGCATTTTCCGGGGGCTTTTGCAAATCTGCTTCTCAACCTGCTGAAAATAACAAGTTGTGCTCATGAAATATTGACGGGCAGTTTTATTTTTTCCATCTCTTTTTCGTGTTTGTCAGCGCGGGGGAAAAAAATGACGTAATATGCAGCCCGAGCTTCGTGAAACCAGTCCTACTCCAAGTCACAGTCACATCCCCCACAATCGTGTCAGTGCCGCGGTAAATCGGGCGCAATGTGCTCGCGTTAGAATAGCTTTCTTTCTATTGCCTTGGCCTTAAAACCCTCCCGAGCAAAGATGGTGCATTGAAGCAAAAATATTGGTATTTATTGAAAAATTACACTAAGATAGAAAAGTGAGCACCATTGTTTCAGAGCCGACACGTTGTCTTGGATAAACCAGATCAGTGTTTTTTAACAGCAGTTCCTAGGTACCCCTGGGTTCCCCAGGCACCCTTAAAGTGTCCCCTACAATTTTCAGGTCATTTGAAAATTGGACTAAATACATAAGAATTGACTATGCACATGATCTCAGACGCGCTATTAGAGAGGATTGGGGTTCCTTACAATGCATCTGATCTCAGACGCGCTATTAGAGAGGGTTGGGGTCCCTTACAATGCATATGATCTCAGACGCGCTATTAGAGTGGGTTGGGGTTCCCTACAATGAATCTGATCTCAGACACGCTATTAGAGAGGTTTGGGGTTCCTTACAATGCATCAATCTCCGACGCGCTGTTAGAGAAGGTTGGGGTTCCACAGGATTTCCCAATACAATTATAGGGTTCCTTAACCGAAAAAAGGTTATATATATATAAAAAAAAAAAAAAAAAAAAAAAAAACACTGATGCAGATAGCAGCTTTCAAAGTAGATTTCAGTTTAATACCTTTTTTATGAAATGCAGTTTAAAGCATCAAAACATGTGAAATTGTCTAAGTTTTTTTTTTTTTTTTTTTAATAATAAATCAGTTCTGGAGTATTGGATGATACTTACTACATTTAAAATTATTATTCAACTCTTAATGCCATTTTAATGAGTTTTAACACATCCTTTGATTTCTATAGCAGGCTTTAGCCCACCTCCAAAGGAGTGCAAGAGCTTTGTAACACTTTCCTGTTTGGGATAATTTGTTGCCAATATTTCCAGCCGTTTGAGCTGCAAACTGTAACAATACATAATGTTACCTTAGTAATGCAAGGATACATTGTAGCTGCTGAACTACACTGACTGAAGCAGCCATTATGTCACCATAAGGATTTTGACATATTTATAACAGGAGCACTAAACGATTGCCAGCTTAGGTAAGAATGTGGAATTATACATATACTGTACAATAATACCAAATAATAATGTGGAAGTACACATATACTAATAATATGTGAAAAAGAGACCGCTGAGTCTCCACCAGTGCTCAAACCACCAACAGCAAAAGAGTTCAATGTGGAATCCAATGCTGTTAGCCAGAGCCCAATAGTCATATATATTTGCATGTGAGTAGTATATAACTGCTGGTTAGGGATCTTGATGGTAGTCGCAGCTGAAAGCTGCACTCCTATGTCACAAGTAAGTAGATGAAAAACACAGCAGTTGAAGACATCCAATTCACAGTCCTGATGACACTAGTGAACTCTCGTCCCATGAGTGCTAAAGGCCATGTCTGTACATACTGTACTATATGTATGCACACACAGCTGTCTCTCACACATACTAATACTCCTTGTTTTTCCATCCCTATACACCAATAGGGACCACTAAGTATCCACACACACTTTTAGTTGTGCTACAAACTCTCACATTTCCACACCCACCCACACCATTAATATCCACTCCCACTCCACACACACCTTGTGTAAAGCACTGTATATACTGTGGGCTCTCCATCATTTTTAATTCACACTGATACACATACACACTCTTTCTTCACTGCTTTCAGTAACCTTTTGACACCTCTAGCATAAAACACATCCACACCGGGGGGAAGGAACAGCACAGATAACATTCCAAAACCTGTTTTAGTATAATCCTTTTCTTCATTCATTGTACATCGCCGGAAGAGATCAGTTGTATCTCGAAAGCTCGCACAAATAAAAGCTTTTCGTTAGCCACAGAACGGTATCATCTATTTATTTTTTGATATATAGATATATGATATATATATATATATATATATATCTATATAATATATATATATTATAATAAAGTGATGTCCACACCACGTTGCAGTCTCTTTTATCCAGATCAAAGGCAGGGAAACGTAGTGTTGATGCACAGGAGGGTTTATTTGCCAGGTACAAAGCAGGAACAGGGTTAACTTATAACATAAAACAGAAACAAAAACCTAACTCCTTTTCAGAGTTCAGACTAACACAGCTTAGTCCCTAACTAACAGTGGGGGGAAACTAAGGTATTTCCCCACTTTAGACACTGTACCTGCAGCTTCCCTTTGCAGTATGTCACAGGGCTGTCTGTGTGTGTGCCTTCAGATCGGCGCAGCACAGGAAGCTGTCTGTGCTGCCTTTTAACCTTGAAGCTCATTGTGACGTTACTTCCCGACGGCCGTTTCACGTAGGGTTACGCTTCATCTTGCAATAAGAGACCCAGCAGACATGTGGAGACACACTACGCACTGTGTACTCTGTCCTGGAGCCTGGGCATTTCTCTGGTCCCTTGTGCTACATCACTTCTGGATGGTATAACAGGCAACTCAGACTGCCGTTAATTCACCCAACGCATTTCGTGAAGATCTTACTTCCTCACGAGACATTTAGACAGGTGCTGCAGTGGGGGCTCTATCCAACGTTATTTATACTCATATTAACCCTCGTAGCATTCAAAATATACTTGGATACGTTAAAGGATCTTGGCTTACTAATACAATAAAGAATACCTGCAGATAAACCATCTCTGAAATCACTGGCATACCTCAAACACACAAATACCAATCACATATATACAACTGTATATACATACATGGTGCAACCACCATGTGAGCTAGTGTATACATGTATAACATTATGAGACAGAGAGGTGCAGTCAATATATGAGTAAATAATTCAACTATTATGCATAGGAATCATAATAAAATACTGTTGTATAAATACAACACAGAATAAGAAACCAATACATTATAATTGTTAAAACTATTACAAATATAATAAATATTAAAATCATTTAGGAAAACAAGCCCTACAAACACATATTGGACTAAGGTGTGGGTGTTTATATATATATATATATATATATATATATATATATATATGAAAAAAAGGAAAGAAAAAGAAACAGGCGCACACCTAGTGCATTACCATAATAAAAATTGTATTAAAGTAACATAAAATCTATAAAATGCCCACTCACAAAAGTACAGCAATCAATAGCATGTATGAGATAGGCTCTCATGTGCCAACAGCTCGATCATCAGTGTCCGGTTCAGGTTAGTGGCGTCGTCACGTGACCTTCCCTCGTGCAGCCGAAACCGGAAACGGAACACCTCGCATTCAGTGTTCAGCGAGAGAGGTCCCTCCAGGGAACAGTGCCTTGAAAGTCCTTTGGATTGTTGTTAAACGGCCGTGGAACACACACAAGAGCCAAAATCTGACTGCAAGCAGCAACAGTGTACGTGGGCAAATGGCGGCCGCAATCTAACCACGCCCTACGCGTTTCGTCATCGATAATGACTTCTTCAGGGGATACCCTCTAAACGACAGTCCATGATATTTATAGGGAGGTAATTACACATAATTAACCAATATATAATTGAATCAGTAATTGATAGAACACACATGGTGATAACATATATAACAATTAAAAACATATATAACAAATAGAATCACGTTATATTGTGAGGACCCCATTGAGTACAAGAGAAAAAAAAAATTACAGATAAAAATCCTACTTACATAATAACAACCATAATATTAAAGTCTTGATTACGACATTAGATATGTTGGTAGGTAATTAGATGATGTAATATTTACATTTGAATTACGAATAGGATATGCAAATTAAATGTTCCAAAGAAGGAATGATGGAAATGGTTGTATCTATGCAGTGAAAGTAAAAAAATATATATAGAAAAGTAATTTGATGAATATAAATGATCTAAATACAGTTATATCTATGCAGCAAAGTTATGTAACTAAACAGAGAGAATTATATGTAAAGATAAATTTTATTTGAAGCTTATAGTAAATTCTAAAAAATGTTAAACCAAATAATAATTATACCTTGATTGGATAGAGATAACAAATATCAAATACCCTCACATCAGATGAATATTAGATATATTTGAATTTTAGATATATTTGAATTCTAAGGGACAGCAAATGAATTCTATGGAATCATCAACTTCAATGAAGGTTTATACACCCTTAAATAATCGGGGTCAATGCACAATAATTATGTATAGCGATAAATAAAGTATAGCGATTTATAAAGTAAATTTCGGTTGTCCCAAAATAATTACCTATTTTGTAGATTCCAGCATGGAGTCAGAGGAGGTGAAATAGATGGATCCAAAGCAAAGACAGAGATAGTTTAACAACAATCCAAAGGACTTTCAAGGCACTGTTCCCTGGAGGGACCTCTCTCGTTGAACACTAAATACAATTTTTATTATGGTAATGCACTAGGTGTGCGCCTGTTTCTTTTTCTTTCCTTTTTTTCATATATCATTAGGGACTGGTGATCCCTTTGAAGCGGGCTGCAGGAACCTGGTGTTATTGCCATTGGAACAGGACTTTGTGTATTAAAGGTTTTTTCATTTTTTGTTTTTTACTTTTCAATTTTTGGTACAACATATTTTTTCCATATATTTTTTCATTTTTTATTAAATAAATTTAGATATATACTTATTCATTTTTTAGGGATCAATTGTTGAGTAATTGCATTTTATATTGTATTAATATTGTCTTATCATAGTGTATCAGCCATATCTAGCCGCCCCACTAAACGCTTCCATGATCAGCTATTGGTTCTTCTAGAATTCATTCTAGTCAGGATATTATAGAGGCGCTACTTCATTTTTTTCGCTTGTTTTGAGATATATATATATATATATATATACACACACACACCATATACATTTTAAGTTATGGTGGGTGAAAAAGGCGACAGAAAACCTCCACCGTTAGCATATAGCCAATAAAGAATATCACTTGTGAGCACATTCACATGTCTTAGACAGGTCTGCAACCCTGCCTTTCAACCATTATCACCTAGCATACAGTGTTCCCACTGTAGCAAGGGATTCTGGGAAATGACATGCAAATGAGCACACAATGTGTCACCTTTTGCCTGGAATATCCATTCACATGGAGCCCATTATATATATATACCTTAACCCTGGCTGTGCTCAAAGCTGTGGCCATTTTGTATATGTATTTGCATATTTGCTTTCCTGTGGAGGGTTTTTGTCACTTTTTTTACTCACCATAACTTAATTCAGTATTATGGTATAGCCTATCCCATAGCCTCTTTGCATACCCAGTTAAAATCAACCCCACACTGATGAGACCCACTAAGGTCGAAACAGCTGTCTGTGGGTGGTTTTCTGGGTATGCACCTTAACCCTGGCTGTGCTCAAAGCTGTGACCATGCAGCAAGCTTAAGCCTATAGGGAACCATGTTAAAAATGGTTTTTGAGGCAAAAAGTGACACTGTGTGCTCATTTGCATGTCATTTCCCAGAATCCCTTGCTGCAGTGGAAGTGCTGTATGCTGGGTGATGATGGGGAAAGGCGGGGTTGCAGACCTGCCTAAGACATGCAGATGAGCATACAGTTGTATTTGCATATATATATATATATATATATATATATATATATATATATATATATATAAAAATCAATATAAAGGAATATGTTCGGAAACCCCATTCAAACTGATGATATTCCTTCTATGTTCTAAAAATCTCTCCCGCAGGGTCCTTTAGTTCTCCCTACATAGAGCAATATTCACAGGCATTCAATTAAATATACCACAAAATTACTTCTGCAGTATATAAAATATTTTATTAAAAGCTGTTGCTCATTAGTGGAAATAACTTTATTTTGTGGGTCAGTAAAGCAGCAAGTAAAACACGGCAAGTTTCTTGTATAACCATGATACTGTATGCATGTTTTTCATCTTTCTTCCTAAGTACTGTAGGTGCTAGTGAATTTTTGAGATTCTTAATTTTTCTGTAGATCACTTTCAGGGCTTCTGGAATAATATCCTTCAGAACTGGGTCATTCTGTAGGATATGCCAGTGTCTACATATGCCTTTATTAATAATGAAGTTGCTATATTGTATCTAAATGATAAATGGTACCATCCTGCTATCATAACCATGTAATTTTTTATTTTTCTCATTGTATCTCAGAAGTGTCTCCCTGTTCAACGATTCAGCTTCCAAGATTCCTATATTACTTAGTTTTTATCAAGTTTATCCTCAAAGCGTTTGGTCAGAATTCCTGCATTTTCACTATAATCGCTATCCCTTGTGCAGTTTCTCCTTATCGTTTGGAATTGGCCATAGGGAATATTTTCTATCCATTTGGGATTGTGGCTACAAGTGGCTTCAAAAAAGTAATTACAATCTACGTCTTTCCTATCCAGATTAGAGTAAATAGCTCCATCTCCTGTTTTGAAAGAATTACCCTCCTGGCTTGTACTATTGATTTCTCCCCATAAGAATGTGCACTTACAGGATTTCAAACAGAACCATTCGTGGGAGAGAAATCTCTATTGTGGTCATCTGCGGTGGTAGGGTGAGTCCCAGGTTTGCAGAGTGGATGTAAACAGCCCAGGTTCACCATGAACTCCTATCCCAAATTGGCAGCAAGATATAAAGACATCCAATGCCTGCACGTCCTTTGCTACCTCTCATACAATGGTTGCTAACATTTGAAATTACCGCCAGCCGGAGCGCAGGGAAGCCAGGGACTCCAAATACCCCAACACAAACGCGATGATGTCACAGCTCATATATATATACAGTATATAAACAAATCAGGAAAAAAGTGACACATTTTTTGTTTTTCCTCATATGTTATATATTTCACACTCAATCCCCATGTAAATGTGCACAAGTGTCAGTCTGTTATATAGATTCACTACACTGTGTTCAGAAACCATCTTGTCACATCTTGCAGAAATATCACTTAATTTTCTTAAAATGTGAGCATTTCTGTCACAGGAGATTATAACATTTAATAATGACGTGAGAATCTAATCCACATCCTTGGGAATCGGTGATGGCGCGATGACCTGATTACGCGCATAGTTACAAAATGGTGTTTGGCGAAGATGAGCACGTTATAAAGCGCCAGCCGCCAGGAGGACTGAAAAACACTCCTGCGCAAAGCGACATATCGTTCAGGAGTGGGAGCTGCTGGGTCAGCGTGTTAACAATGATGCGATCAGACGCTGGCGATCTCGTCTTCGGGCGCGCGTTTCAGCAGCGGGAGGACATTTTGAATACGCTGAACCATACGTTATAGTAATCTTAGCGTTTCAGGTTAGATTACAACCGTTTCACACATTTACGAGCTACGAAGGAAAAACTCCTATTTCTCGTTTATTGAACATGACCCTCCCGCGTTCTATCTGAGACATCAATCTCGTTAACACCAGCTGATTGTCTACATTGTGCTCTTATATAGTGTTAATCTACATAACAGACCTACAAGTGTGCACATTTGTAAGGGGATTAAGCGAGAAACATACAAGATATAATAATTAAAAAGGTCCCCTTTCCCTGGGCACGGTTTATATAAGAAGCACAGTGGGGTTTAGTAGTATTGATACGTACAGAGCATAAGTGGCCTGGGGTTCAACACATTTTTAAAGGAAGTCACTAAATCATATTATTTGTATAGGGTTGTACACTACGTAAAAAAAAGTTGAAACCCCTACAGTTTTAGATTGTAAGCTCTCAGGGGCAGGCATTACCTTTCTTAGTGTCTGATTTGTATTGTCTCTTTTGTAAAGCGAGTGAGTTAAACAGTGCGTGCTATATAGAGATATACACACAGTGTGGTCCATAAAGCAGCCCGTATACTGCATGGGGTGTTACCCCGGACTCTGCCGGTACTGACGAGTTAATGCAGGCTTGGGATTGATGTAAAACACACATGGAGAAGGAATAGGGACAGAGGTACCGGTGATACATTGCTCTACACACAACCGCAGACCCTCTGCAGACTGGGAAACACTGGAAACGTTGCGACTCGGGGACACAGGAAGGACATTACAGCGCGTCCAAGCTTCGTACTCCAAGGGCCCCTCGCTTTGCAAGGCCACCTCGCAGCCACGCGCAAGTGAACGTCACCCAGTGACACTGATAGCTTCCCAGCGCACGCTCAGTGTGGAGTCTCCCTGACTCCCTGCGTTTCATTCCAGTCTCCCTCTTCCACACCATCTCCTGCAGGGGTGGCCAGTCCTCAGGGCCATCAAGAGCTCAGGTTTGAAGGATATCCCTGCTCCAGCACTGGTGGCCCAATCAGTGGCTCAGTCGAAAACAGTACAGGTGGCTCAATCAGTGTCTTAGGCCTCGGCCATGTTATCTGCTGGCGTGCTGAGGCGCGCTGAGGCTCAGGGAAAGCGGGTGCTTTCCCTGGCCATGCGGTTGCTTGCCCTGCTCGCCGTCAGGGGGCGGGATGGGGGCGGGCCAGTTATGTCACGGAGCTGGTTCGCCCTCATTGGGCGAACCGTTCACGTGACCGGCCCTGCGCTCCGGCAAGCGCTTGATTTTTAAAATCTGCTAAGACCTGCGCTTCCGCGCGCTTGCAGAAGCGTAGGCAAGCCCCTACTAAACCCGCTCTAATTGCAGCTGTAGGGGCTCAGTGGCAAGCATGAGCGAGCGTCAGCACGCTTCAGCAAGCAAGCAGGTAACATGGCCGAGGCTTTAGTCTTCGAATGAGCCACTGATAGCTTCATCACAGAGCGCGCATAAATACCCCTAATAACTGACCTCTTGGTGGCCCTTGATGACTGGAGTTGCCCCCCTGATCTATTTCAATGGATATCACACTCTTATAAATCAGGATCTCACTCCCAATGAATCGGTAGGTTGAAGGGCATGGGTACACTGTACCGTTTGAGCTTCTATATTGTACTGTATAGTGCAGTACATAACCTTCAGTGCGGACTGATCAGATGCGCACTGCTGTCTCATCAGCAAAGGAGGATTAGACCTGTGGTGCGCACAGGTTCAAAACCTGCTGTGTACTGTTACCGCTGTACCTCCCTATGCCCACGGGTACAGGAGACTGGCTTTGTACTGTACAACTACAGTATGCGCGGTGCTTTTCTCCCAAGAGTAGGCCAGCATATCATTGATATGTTTCCTAAGTCAATAGTGCCCTTTTCTATTGCAATGGACTATTTACTGAGCTGTATTTTGAATGAGGAATAATCGCTGCTAGAAACAATACAGGGGGATCAAATATCCAAATAGGAAGCGTTTATCTGGCTGTATTAATATAATCCCACCATATGATCACCAAAAGAAAATGTGAATATGTTCATTTCATAGCGCTCTTATAATATATATCTGTAAATATTTATTCATCTGTTAAATACTAATTAATGGAGGTGTAACGTCTGTTGAGAGGTGGTGGTTCAGGGGAATGATCGTGTTATGCATTTCATGCTGTGCTGCTCATGTGTAAGAAAGCTTTGCTGAAAGACTTTCTACTTGGGTGATAGCGCGTTCTTTCATGGAAAGAAACCTTTGGGACAGGGTGACAAACGGGGGAAATGGTGGGTGAAGTATATTACATCAACGCACAATATAGCAGGAGGGGTCATCGCAATTTCTAGGAAAGACCTTGGCACCATTGTTAGAGGTCATTTTATGATAACCTCCAGAGACGCATCTACGTCTTTTTTCAGAGATACATCTTTTTAAGTTAGGAGATGCCTGGGTCCCATTGTGAATATGGGATTTCCAGTAAGTGCTCAGGAAAATAGAGCGAATAAAAGATTGAGACGGCAGATAAGTATTTAACTATATCAATGTGTCATATTGGATGGAACATTTGGGGCTTTTTGTCTTTTGTTGTATCCATTAGGTCAGGGGTGCGCAAACGTTTGGCCCTGCACCCCCTACCTGCTCAGCCCAGTGCTCGCGTTCCTCCTACCTGGTATCCGCGGGGTCATGTGACGTCACATGACCCAGCGGTATCATTTGACGCCACGTTGCTGTGGCGACTGATGCCACCGGAGACAAGGTAAGTAAGTTACAGAGGCCTCGCACGCTCCCCGGCATTTAATTTAAATGCTTTGGGGAAGAGCGTGGGACCTCTGTAACCGCCGCACCCCCCAAAAAAATTCTCGCGCCCCCCCCAGTTTGTGCACCCCTGCACTAGGTCACAAACCCACAAACTCCTTTTGCCACAAATATATATGGTGTGGTGGGTTTGGGCTCTGAGCTTGCAGGTTTGTGTGTGTGAATAAGAGAGTGAGACTGAATGCTGGATGTTGCTGCCTTTGTCCCATGTGTAAATTGCAGCTAGAAACAGGGGAGCACTTTGTTTGAAAATGCTCCAACATTGGTACAGTTTGGGATCCAGCTGCTGTACCCCTTACTCTGGAATTCCAGCACTGAATGGAAGTGGGAAATGTTTTGTATAGGGCTGAACTCCACAAGTACAGGGGTAATGTCATTGCCTTTGAGGACCGTTTAAATCCTAGTGACGGTTCTATGTGACCGTGGGCAAGTCTCTATCGCCCTGTACCTCAGGCACCAAAATTACATTGCAAGCTCTTTGCGACAGGGAGGTCAATTCTGTAACCTGGCCAGTGGCCACAGCGTGGGCGAACGCTGCCTGGATTTGGGAACGCACAGACACAGGATACCTCTCCAGCCAAACCGTACTTCCTGGGTTTATATATAGCCAGTTTGGCCAACACCAGGAGCAGGCTGACGAGGTCTCTGGCTCTATAACTCAGGGACGCTGGGCACCCAAAAATAAAAAGGTGTTGGGAGAAATGCAGCAGGAGCGGCAGAAGAAGGCCCCTCAGGGGTGACGAGAGGGGCTACAGTCTGGCATACAACACTGTAGTAGTATTGAGCTGATTGACATGGACAATACTTCCTAACACCAAGGAAGATCTTTAGGGTGCCTCCCATGTTTTAACTTGTCCAACCTTTGTCCTTAAAAGGGACACTCCCTACTACAGTAGGACCAAAGTGAACTGATGGCAGTGACATGTTTGAGGGGCTACATCTGGCCGATTGATGCCTTTTTACCTCAAATCTGATTTTAAAAAAATGATCATTAAGAATAATGGTAGTTATTAGTCTGCAGACTGGGTGAGCTGAGACATGGGAGGGGTGTGATCTCCTGGGGCCACTATCACTGTATGAGAGTCTTCTCCCTCCCCTGGTCTTCTACATTGGCTGTCTGATAAGGACAGGGGGAGATTAGGGTAAAGAAACCCCTTGATTGATAAACACTTCCCCATTCAGAAGCACCTAACACGTAATTAATTTCCAGAGAATTTAAAGCAGACAAGTTGTTGCTTTTTTCAGGGGGGCCCTTTGCACTGTATTATTATATTTTGTTTACTGAAGCCAGTAAGATTTGGAAAAAAAATGTTTACAAGTGTTATTTTTTGGTGGGGCCGGCTCTGTGGAATTGAATTTTTAAAGAAAAGAGCTACAATACCGGGACAAATCCGTTTGATCTGTCGTTTAGGAAAATAGGAAGGAAGCGGATTGGCTACAAAGAAAGTGGAATTGTAGGTTTTTAAATGAAAAAAAGTAGGGGTTTCCTGGGTGTCAAAATCAACAACAACAAAAACCCAGCATCATTCCCACTGGCAGTCACCCCTTTGCTTTAGAGGGGAACTCACTGTACTAGGGTCATCATTAAAAGTCTGGCTAGTTTATTACACCCGCTGAGAGTAACCCCGGGTGGTACAGGAAGTGCTAGGGTATGCTGTAATAAGTCACAGGAAAACAGTATGAAACTAGTCCTGGTATAATACAAGCTGACTCTTCAAGGTCAGTAGAAAGGACAGGGAAAATAGCATTTATATACATGCACCAATACGCGCTGCTCGCCTGCTCTTGTGATTTAACAATCTATATATATAAGACTGAAATAATGTTTGTGTGTGTGTTTCTGCTCGACAGCTCATTGGCCTGCGGCCAGGCAGGGAGAAGAGACACACACGCACACTCACAGCCTCCTCACACCGTGACCGCGTGCGCCTCTGACCATCACCGCACACCGTGAGCAGCCTCCTCCGCTCACACCCGCCAACACCAAAGCCACCACCCCCCACCCTCTGTCAGCAGCGCCTCACCTCCCCAACGCCGCCGACAAAGCTCCTCGCGGGGGGGGAAGGACAACACCACTTCCGCCGACAGCCGCCTCTGCCCCACCACCCACCACCCTCTCTCAGCAGCAGTGCCTCACCTCCTCCCCACCCGCTGCCGATACATATGCGGGGGGAGGGGGAAGGACAACACCACTGCAACCGCCTCTGAGCCCACCACCACAACCCCCCCCCCACTCTCAGCAGCGCCTCACCTGTCCACTCGCCGCCGACACTAGCGCGCCACCGCCAGTCAGCAGGGGGGGGGGAGGGGAGGGAGTCAGGAAAGAGGGGGGGGGGGAAGAGGAAGTCAGGAGAGGGGGAAATGAAGTCAGGAGAGAGGGGGGGGAAGAGGGAGTCAGGAGAGAGGGGGGAGTCAGGAGAGGGGGGGAATGGAGTCAGGAGAGAGGGGGGGAGGGAGTCAGGAGAGAAGGGGAGGAAGCCCAAACATAAATACATACTGACTGACACACACTGACTGACTGACTGACACACACTGACTGACTGACACACACTCACTGACTGACTGACTGACACTCAATGACTGACACACACTCACTGACTGACACACACTCACTGACTGACTGACTGACACACACTGACTGACACACACGGACTGACACACACACTGACTGACTGACACACACTGACTGACTGACACACACTGACTGACTGACACACACAAACTGACTGACACACACACACACACTTCCCCCCTCAGTCAGCTCAGCTACCAAACACACTGGGGCCACGATGTTGAATAGTGGGGGGGACGTAGCTGTGAACAGGGGGGGGACGACTTGAACGGGGGGGGGGGGGGGATGGGGGAATCAGCTGTGAACAGTTGTGGGAAGGTGGCGCCTCTGACAGCTGTGAAGCGGGGGGAAGGGATTTGAAGGGAGGGAGGGAGGGGGAGCGAGAACATTACATCCCGGGCAACGCCGGGTATATCAGCTAATTCAAAATTTTGCAAAGTGCGATTTAGGGAACAGCCGGATATTGCTACTAAGTTTCGTTTTCTTTTCAGCAAATAAAGTTACCATGTGTGAGCGAGCCCATTCACACGTCTCAGAGAGGTCTGCCACCCTGCCCTTCCCCATTATCTCTTCGCACACAGCGCTTCCCCTGCAGCCAGGGATTCTGGGTAATGACATGCAAATAAACACAGCATGTCACTCTTTGCTTCTTGTCCATTTTAACATGGGGCCCCTATAAGGTTATGCCTGCCGCAATACACAGCTTTTCAGCACAGCCTTCTCTTTTCCTAATTATATCACAGGCATTTGTGAAAGCGCTGCTCAAGCTGCGATGTTGGTGCAATGTTGGCTAAAACCAACTTTGGCCAATGTTTGTCATTGCTACCGGTTTAGCTCAAATTTTTGTTTTTTCTAAAACATAAATCCCTTCCCCCCCGCCGCCCCCCCCCAAAAAAAGATCATATTCTCCTCCTGCAGTGTTTATGTCTATGTGGTGCAGCCCTGGGAACTATTTGAGTTGTAATACATTTGCGATCACCTCTCCCAAAAGCCGCTCCGGTTCCCACGTGACAGCACATAAACCTTCGTCGCATGGTATCTGACATGTTGTTCTATCCCGGGCTGCAGGGGGGAGGTCCCGGGCAGTAAAGTGGAGGAAAGAACTTACTACCAAAAATATGATGTTTCCCCTCCCCTTCTGTAATAGACAGGATTGTACATTTAACCTGCACCATCCTCACATAGCATTCAATCAACATCCTCATGTCAGCGGACACGTCGGGGTCATGTGATCCATACGCTAGCGGTCACATGACCGGTCCCAGCTCCATTCTGGCACAAAGAGGGTTAATATACCAATATTAAAGGGCAGCTGTTATTAACATTGATACTGTTTTATAAGTAATCAAATATTTCCCGTGATTTGAAAGGAAATATTTATGGGGGTGTCAGTGGCGAGCCGCTGTATATTGCCCAGCTCTGCGGCCTGTGCAATACATGTTGCTGTATATTGCCCAGCTCCGCGGCCTGTGCATGTGCAATACATGTAGCTGTATATTGCCCAGCTCTGCGGCCTGTGCAGTACATGTTACTGTATATTGCCCAGCTCTGCGGCCTGTGCAATACATGTAGCTGTATATTGCCCAGCTCTGCGGCCTGTGCAATACATGTTGCTGGTTATCCGAGGGAAACAATTACAGGGAAGTTCAATGTAACAGTCACAGTTATTTTGGGGCCTTATTCTATAACCACCGAATTAGGCTTTTCTATAGAATGATTCAACCCCCCATAAAAGTAACTTGGACTGATTTGTTTCTATGCTGGATCGCAGCTTGTCAGCTGCTTCTGTTTATCTGTTCGAGAGAACACCAGAATTACTTTGCAAACAAAACACTGAGCAAAGATAAACCACTGACAGGCGACTCTGAACACTGACAAATGGTCTTATCAGCAAGAGACATCATTTGGTAAAAACCCACAGCATTTCTTTATCATGGAAAGTCTAAACAGTTAGTTCAAAATACTCATAGTCGTCCAATGTCACTAAGGGACATTTAACCCATTAAACAAACACTGTCCTCTGTTCACTCTTGTCAAAGAAAAGACTACCATTTTATCAAAGACGTGTGGTCAGACTCAGCACTGCTCTAGCTAACACCGTGTTCATTTTCACTGGGAATCCTGAACAGAAAATGGAACATTACAATGATTTTGGCCACCGTGGGAGGGGGTTTGCATGGCTTTACAGCAGGGGTTCTCAAGTCCAGTCATCAAGACCCCCCTACAGGTCAGGTTTTAAGGCTATCCCTGCTTCAGCACAGGTGGCCCAATCAGTTGCTCAGCCCCCTGTGCTGAAGAGCAACCTGTGCTGTCTTCGACTCCGCCGCTGATTGATCCGCCTGTACTGAAGCAGGGACTGACATCTACCTGTGCTGAAGCAGGGATTGATTGGGCCACCTGTGCTGAAGCAGATATATCCTGAAAACCTGACCTCTTAGGGGATCTTGAGGACTGGAGTTGAGCCCCCCTGGCTTACAGGGTGATATTTCCTGACGAAAGCCCAACTCCTCAAAGCTCTTTAAAAACACCCTACCATAAATCGATGCTTTTATCTATCTGGATTTGGTGTGCAATAGATGCCTGCGACATTTGGCTTGGATGCTTATCTCTAAAACCCACGAAAACAAGTTTCCAGGATCGCCCAGAAATCAACAAGCATCACAATACTATAGCATGAGGATAGCAAGAAGCATACAAGTTCAATTATAAAGCGGTGCGCTCTTATTAAGGTGCAAGGCATCCTGTAATCAACCAAGCATAAATCAAACCCCATAGAGATGAATCAGACCGGTGATGTTTATTACGGAAATCCATGTTCCTGCGGATCTATCACAGAGCTATGAATCAACGTTCATGAATAATGTCGAGGACGTCTCAGAATTATCTTCTGAAAGGCCAATGCAACGAGCAGCTTGGAAACAGGACAGTCAGGACAGCAAGATCCCCCCCACCCTATAAAAACACCGGCAAGCAGAGATTTAAATGAATCGTCCAAACCTATTTAATTACCTGCAGATAAGGGAAGGACAAGCTCATCTGGCATTACGGCATCACACATTAATTAGCATGAAACAATGTGCACGTCAAAGGGCATTATCCAATCTGTTGACATCTCTGGATAAAGACAAGCTGGAGATATACACAATGGCAAATCTCTGTTTATATATATATATATATATATATATATACACAGTGTTCGACAAACCTATACATTTGCTCGCCCCGGGCGAGTGGATTTAACCCCCGGGCGAGTAAATATTGGCCCAAGCAGCACACGTTTGGTACTAGGTGGCGAGTAGATTTTTTTGTGTGGCGAGTAGATTTTTTGGTGATTTGTCAACCACTGTATATATATATATATATATAATATATATACGCTGTATAAATATATATAATATATACAGTGCATCTGATTGTGATGGTCAGCATGCCATAGCATTCAGATACAATGTGCCGTGTTTACATACAGTAATACAGAGATTGCATCATTGTGTTTTGCCAAAGGTAAAGGATGAATAATATCACACGAGTCTACAGCTCCTATTTGGATTTCCAGAGGTTTGTTCCCTTTAAATCCTTCAGTATTAAATAGAAATTCACGGAGACGAAGGTTTAGGTGTTGAACAGCACCCAGCAAAACAGGCCGGGCACAGGCTGACTTGCAAGTATCCATTGTAATGAAAGATATCCAAACCCTCTCTTCCCTGCCAGTGGAAGGGTTAATTGTCTTGTATGCTACTCCACTCACCCTAATATGAGAATTACAGCCTTACTTTGTATTGGACTCTCCCACTGAAAATACATTAGGTGAAATCAAATGTACATGAGGTCACCCGCATCATTATACTCTGCACACATCCATTCTGTCCTCCAATTCAGTGGGATCACCCTCTTACACATATCAGTATTTTACTAAGATCATTCAACGCCAGGGCTATCCTCTCACCCTAAATCGATGCCCCTTTAGAAGTGAATGGGATCACCCTTTTAAAAGCCAAGATCATGCCTCAAAGACGACCCTACATATTTCTATTATCACCCTTTTGCAAGCCAGGCTCACCCTTCTGCATACATCATTTGCATCCCAAATACTGCACATTATACCCAATAAATGCTCTTCTGCATTTCAATAGGGGGGGTCGCCATTTTCAAAGTCATGACTATCCTCTTCCAATGCACCAGTGACCCCCAAAAAATGTCAGGGTCTACATATCAAGGCAAACGTGGTGCCATTGTGGGACCAAGAAATAATCCTGCATCAGCTCTATCAAACCCAAACACCTACATCTTGTGCAACTTTTTTTTGCCCCAGAATTGCAACACTTTGCTTCGCCCCCTACATGGGATCACCCACTTACAAATAAGGAATTCATCTCGCTTATCAGTTAATGAACTGATTAAAAACACAGTGTTTGCAAAATGCAGGATGAAGCCACACAGAGTCCAGCCATGCACCACCCTCCCTCGTTCCTTCCTACTCACCCTCCTCCCTCCCTCCCCTTCATCACATCTCTTCTCCCTTCCTTCCCTTCCTCCCTCTCTTCTTCTCTTCCCCCTCCCTCTCTTTTCCTCCCTCCCTCTTCTTAGCTCTCTTTTCCTCCATCCCTCTTCCTCTCTCTCTTCTTGTCCTCTTCCTCCCACCCTTCCTCAGTCCCTCCCTCTTCTTCTCTGCCTCTCTTTCTTCTTCTCTTCTCCCCTCCCTCCCTCTTCTTCTTTCTCCATCCCTCCCTTCTTCTCTTCCTCCCTCTCTTCTTCTCTTCCTCCCTCCCTCCATTCTTCCCACCTTCATTCCTTCTATTCATCCCTTCTTCCCCCACCCTCCCTTATTTCTCTCTCCCTTCTTCCTCCACCTCCCATGTAAACCCCACATACCAGTGGTTGCATCTCCGAGTGCACAGTGGGCACCTGGAACCTGTCAATCTCTTCCATCATGATGGCAGGCTGTGCTGTGACTCCTTTGTTGTGCTGCTGTGGCTGCTGCTGCTGCTGCTGCACAGGGAGGGAGGGATGCTGCTGTTGCACAGGGAGGGAGGGATGCTGCTGCTGCACAGAGAGGGAGGGATGCTGCTGCTGCTGCTGCTGCTGCACAGAGAGGGATGGATGCTGCTGCTGCTGATGCAGATGGTGTTGATGCTGCTGGTGCTGATGCTGCTGCTCTCTGCCTCCTCATCCCCTCCGCACAGCGCCTGCTGCTGCCGTGACTCAACAACTCCGCTTCCGGGTCCGGAGCTCTGCTTCATTATTCATGAGGGATGGGCGGGGCTAGAGGGGGAGCGGCCTGATCACTATTCATGATTCACGCGTCCAAGTGGCGTGCCTGAGAAGTGGGGCGGGGGTTATTAATTATTCATGAGCTGCTGCTTCTGTGCTGTGGTAAGGGGCTTATGGGTCATTGACGTAATGGACGGTACAGTATGAGGGAGGGAAGTGAGTGTGAGTGTGTGGCTGTCTGTGTGTGTGTTTGGGGGGTGGGATTGTTATATATTGTGTAAATAAGACTGATATAAACAATAAACACGCTACTTTATTTTATGAGAGTGAGTGCTTTATAAATCAGTTTCCCTTTTATTGAGTGACACTTCAAACAACTGTAACTACCTTTTATTGAGTGACACTTCATATGACTGTAACTACCTTTTATTGAGTGACACTTCATATTAATGTAACTACCTTTTATTAAGTGACACTTAATATGACTAACTACTTTTTATTGAGTGCCACTTTATATGACTGTAACTACCTTTTATTGAGTGACACTTCAAATGACTGTAACTACCTTTTATTGAATGACACTTCATATGACTGTAACTACCTTTTATTGAGTGACACTTCATATGACTGTAACTACCTTTTATTGAATGACACTTCATATGACTGTAACTACCTTTTGAGTGACACTTCATATGACTGTAACTACCTTTTATTGAGTGACACTTCGTATGACTGTAACTACCTTTTATTGAGTGTCACTTCATATGAGTTGGACACTAAGTGAGTCAGGACATGCTTTATATGAGTGGGACTGCCTTTTAATGAGTGAAGCCCACTATAAATGATTAAGAAAGCTTACAAAAGAGTGGGGCTCACCTTATGCAAGTACAGTATATTCCAGTGAGTGAAACTCATTCCTTGTCAGCGAGACTGACTGTAAAGGAATACGTCTGCCCTCCAATTAATGAGATTTACACTACATAGTACAATGAGAACTATACATATAGCAGCTGTAGTGCACTGTGTTATCGCTACTGTGATATTTATTGCAAGAAATACCGTGATATTTTTTGCGTTCTTTCTAGCGTGAACTGATAAAATCCATTTTTAGGCACATAACTTTTAAAGATTAAGTTTATTGAGCTGAAACTTGTAGTTTCTGAGGTAAATCAATATACTTGACAAGGACAATAGTACTGAAAATCTACCTTTGACAAGCAGAAATATAGTTTAATGAATGTTTGCTACAAAATTAAAACGTATGATCGAAAGTTGTTCCCTTTTGAAGCCACATGTCTCTGAGTTGTACTAGTTTTGCAATATTACACCTCAAAAAATAAATTGCAAGTAGTCATCTTGTGAATATACATGTATGTGTGTATATCTTTGTGGACAGGTCTCCCTATGGGTTCTTCTGCCTCCCCGTAACTCCGCTGCCGGCGGGTGGTGCGCAGGTGCCTCTGGTGCGTGAGGGAGCTTAGGCAGGGCGACCGAGTCGCCGGCGGCTCCCGTAGAAGGTCGCCGCCATATTGAAATTGATTGCCCATGCGCAAGACTCGTGCATATGTAGAAGGATGCAGCGAGTGGCGGCCATTAGGTAGAGGGGCTCCGCGGGGACTACAAGTCCCATCAGGCATAGGGGCAGGAACCAGGTGACGCCACGCAGCCAATAGGGCTGCAGCTTTTCTCTGCAGCACAGAAGATACATTTCGCGCTGGGACACGCTAGTCATTCGGAAGAGGGACCTTTGAGGAGCAGGTAGTGTCCAGAGAGCAGTGCTCCCCTGGGCTAGGCCAGAGCTTTCCCCTTAGGCCCCAGCAAGGCCCCGACTCACTGTAGCTTGTGGCTTCTATAGGGAAAGGTAGTCAGGGACCTTTCCCAATAGCTGCATATAGTCAGGTACAGCACCGGTGAGACGCCACGCGGTGACTGCGGCCTGTGGTCAGGCACCAGACCAGTTACACGATAAAGACGGTAAGGTGATATTATCCACGCCGGAATTCACCCCACGCGGAGGCGGACGCCATCGCGGACGACAACGCTGGATCAGACGGATCCTGCTTGTTATTCTGCAATACCCGGGTGCTGGAACGCCGGGCAGGTACATAACCAAGTGCACTAACACTCCACGGGATAGCGCTATCTCCAACACTTTGGGTGGGCTTTGACATTGGGAAAGGGACATCAGGGAATTGGTGCCAGGCACCCGATGTACTCTGGGGACCTCACTGTTGGTATCAGGTTGGGGGCTGTTTTACTGTGTGGTACAGGGTACCAATATTATTGTGTTCAGTAAAGGTTGTTAGTATATATTTGTGTGTGTATCATTAGTATTGTTCTTGTAAGGGTCCATCCCTCCAAGTCGGGATTCCTTGCAGGTGGAGGCGCTGTCGCCATAAGACTCAGGTACACCCCAGGCTCCCAGTGGTGGAGGTCCAGGTCTTCTGTGAGCCACAGGTAACGCACCACACACACCGTAGTTGCCATATCCTCTGTAGGGTGGGGGAAAGTGCGCTACATTTGGAAGCGCTGCTGAGATCTCAGACCTGGGGTGCCCAAGCAGCAGCAAAATTACACCAGAATCATGTTTGTGCCCTCAAATCAGGAGGTCCGCAAATGGACCTTGGCACACAGAGTATCCCCGCGACACGTGGTCGCAGTGGGAGGAGTCTCAACCCTTACATCTGCATTTACAGTTCATGAGCACATAAGAAACTCCCCAGGCCTGGCAAACGGCTGAGTTCTAAACTAGAAATATGATGACGCCTTTAGTTGGAGAACGGTACTCCTGGCCACCGAGTATGAAATATGCTCAGAGACGGTCCCTCAGATACTAACCTTACCTGAACCTTCAAGTGAGGATTGCCCCCTTGTTTACCGTGAATTACCAGATACTCAGGCCATGTCCACGCCACGACCTGCTGCCGCTGTACACTATGCAGATTAGGCCCCAACTCCCTCCCCCACGCCAGCAGGGAGATCGCTAGCACCAATCTGGCGCTCATCCTAAGAGACTGAGGTGACCTTCCCTCAGGTCACTTTCACCCCCAGTACCGCAGGCGAAACCCAACGATGGGCCGACTCACCCCCACCATCACCTTCTCTGATCCAAAGGGTGAATAGCCCTATTCAGGCTATCTGTTTAAAGCCTGAATCCAACAGTCGCTTATCAAGTGGCGGCTCTGTTTTGGGAGGAAATCTAGCGCAGTTAGTGGAGGCCTTGACCACGTCGTCTCAGTCTCAGAACTATAGGAAGCTCAAAGCCTTCTCCGGGAGCACCCCCACGTCTGTCGGAGAAGAAGGGATAGACTCCTGGAAAGAACACACTCTGAAGTTGCTGGAGGAATGGTCTTGTACTGAAGCAGTGAAGATCATGGAATGCCTCAGGCCCCCGCCTCTACGATAATAGGCATACACCGGGAACAGCATCCAGACCTGACAGCTCAGATGTTAGTTGATTTCCTGACTGAAGCCTATGGTTTAGCGGAAGATGAAGGGGAGATCTGGGCTAAGTACTACGCTCTCTGCCAGAAAGTAGGAGAAGAGCTGTCGGCGTTCATTCATCGCATCCAACTTGTCCTACGGACACAACTCACCCGCAAACTGCTCCCTGCCACCGAGATGGACGAAGCCCACCATAAATTTCTGCGGGGACCGAGCCCAAACCACAACATAGCCAATATGATCCGCTGTAACCTTATGCAAGGGAGTCCTCCTACATTTACGGGATTATTACGCATGAAGCGCACAGTCTGTTTCACTCCCACAAGAAACCCATGGGAGCATCCGCTACAAAGGTTAAGGAACCCTATAGTACGGAGGAGGGCTCGCAATTCAAGCCATCTGCCGTCAAGTCCAAACCATCAGGGAGAGTATCTCCTACCTACAGTAACCATACCGCCCCTGGTGGCCGCATCTGCTACAGCTGTGGTCCGAAGGGCCACTTCTCCTACAAGTGCTCCGAGAAAGAAAAGCAAACTCCAACTAAGAATTTCCACCCTAACGTAATGATCTGCGGGGTTCACACCGCCGAAGCGCCTGTCTCTTCGGATGAAACCACTTCCCCGCCCTCCGACGACCCTCTTGAGCAAAGTCCCAGCGAAGGAACCCCACCATTGGATGCTTATAGTCGAGTAGGACCAGATGCTATCATATGCGTCGTCATGGACCGTGTCTATTCATCAGGCTTGTTGGACACTGGGTCTCAGGTGACCATCATGTACAGAGAGTTCTATAACCAACACCTCAAACATCGCCCCTTACAGTCGGCGGAGCAGATGAAAGTGATGGGGGTTAAGTAATGAGGACTACTCCATTGACGGGATTGTGACTGTTCATCTGGAGATAGTTCAGTTGAACACAGGCAAATCGCACCCTATGGATGTGGAGGCACTAGTGTGCCCTGAACCCCAAGAACAGCCCAAGTACCCGATTATCTTGGGAACTAACACCGATATAGTGCGGGCAACAAGAAGTCGGTGAACTGCCTTTGAGTAGCCTGAATCTCCATCCCATCCTGTTGGAAGAGTGTTGCAAGATATCTGCTCTAGACCATCATGGAGATCTCTTCAACCAACGAGCTGGGCAAATAGAGATTCCACCAGGGGGAGTGAAGCGCATGGCTGCATGGTGCTGCTACCCTGATCGAGACGAGACCAATCATCTCTTCTCTCTGGAAAGCACACCGGAGGAAGATGCCCAGTGAGGCTACAAGCTAATACCAGAAGTACGGGAATGGACTTCCGAAATCCCTCATCGAATTGACGTGTTTGTCCAAAATATCTCTCCGTACCCCATGGCTTTCGATCAAGGACGAAAATTGGGCCGTATATACTCCATCACCCCAGTGGAGACAATACCTCAGGTGAATGCTGCTATGGTGTCCGAACAGCCAGCCGAGCTGACATTCACCATCAGGGAGACTCAACCATACCAGCCGAATGGAAAGAGCGGTTAATGGCCAAATTGGAAGAACGCCGGGCTGTGTTCTCCACGAGCGAGATAGTGTGGGTTGCAGCCGCAGCGCCCAACACACCATCAGGCTAAGTGACACTACACCCTTCCAAGAGCGTTCTCGTTCCATCGCCCCTCAGGATGTGGACGCTGAAAGGGACATCTTACATGAGATGGAGACGGCAGGGATTGTGACCTGAATCTCGGAGTCCCTACACCTCGCCCATTGTGGTGGTGAGAAAGAAGAATGGATCAGTAAGATTGTGTGTCGACTACAAGACACTGAACAACCGTACCATGCCCAATCAGTACACTCTTCCCCGCATCTAAGAAATTCTCAACGCGCTAACTGGGAGTCAGTGGTTCAGCGTTCTGGACTTGAGATCTGGGTACTACCAGGTACCAATGAGTAAAGAAGACCAGGAGAAGACTGCCTTCGTTTGCCCCTTGGGCTTCTACCAGTCTACACGCATGCCTCAAGGCATCTGCGGAGCTCCAGCAACATTCCAACACCTAATGGAGAAAACCATTGGAGACATGAATCCTCGGGAATGTTTGGTCTACCTGGACGATATTATTGTTTTCAGGAAGACCCTGGAAGAACATGAAGAATGGCTGCTTAAGGTACTGGACCGTCTGGGCCGAAAGGGCCTGAAACTGCCACTCGACAAATCCCGGTTCTGTCACACCTCGGTGACCTACGTGGGACACATTGTGTCTGCCGATGGAATCGCCATTGATCCAGCCAAAGTCGAGGCTGTGGTGAATTGGTCGAGACCTGAGAGTGTCATGGAGCTGCGCTCTTTCCTAGGCTTCTGTGGTTACTATCGACGCTTTGTGGAGGGGTATTCCAGTAAGGCCAAGCCTTTAATAGATCTCCTCAAGATATACCCTGAAAACACCGGGCGAAGGGCTACCTTTGCTATGCAACCGTTTGATGAAAAATGGACGACTGAATGCGAAAAGGCTTTCTTGGGCCTGAAGAGGAGCTTAACCAAGGCACCTGTTATTACTCATGCCGATCCAGAACAGCCCTACGTCCTCCATGTAGACGCTAGTCTAAACGGAATAGGTTCAGTCTTGCATCAGAAGCACCAGGAGGGGCCTCTGACCGGTAGCCTACATCAGCCGCAGTTTGACTCCTAGCGAGCAAAATTATCCGGTACACAAGTTGGAATTCCTCGCCCTCAAGTGGGCCATCGTGGCCAACTCCATGATTACTTGTACGGCGTATCGTTCGAAGTGAGGACAGATAAGAATCCCCTCACCTACATATTATCATCCGCCAAATTAGATGCTACCGGACACTGATGGCTGGCAGCAATATCAAACTACCAATTCACGCTGAAGTATAAACCAGAGCCTCTGAATATTGGAGCAGATGCCCTATCCCAAAGACCAGGGCTGAGCCCCACTCCAGAGGATGATGGCTGGTAGGAGATTCCGGGACCAGGGATGAAAGCCATGTGCAGCACGGCCGCTGTCATAGAAGATAAGAGTGGCATTCTCAGAATTAAGGGTCGCAGATTCCTTAAGATGTCAATCTAAAGCCATCCCTGCCGCTTAGTGTGATCCAGAAGGGATGAACATCACCCACGATAAAATCATAGCGTGGAAGGATATGGTCCAATATCAGATCCAGGATCCCATAGCTGGTATCATCCGTTAGGCTGTCCAGAAAAACAAGCCTGCAATTCTGAAATGTGCTCCTAGCGAGAAGCCGATAAGTTCGAGATCGACAATGGGCTACTCTATCGGGTGGTGCAATACCACAACCACCCGGATAGACGACAACTGGTTCTCCCCATTAACCTACAACATATGGTCCTGAAAGCCTTGCACGATGAACATGGACACCTGGGTGTGGAAAAGACTTTCGGACTCGTCAGAGATCGTTTCTTCTGGTCAAAAATGCATGAGTCGGTGGAACTACACTGTTGACGGTGCTCACAGTGTATTCAACACAAGACGCTGCCTACCCGAGCCGCACCAATGGCCCACCTAAAGAGCTCAGGCCCCATAGACCTGGTGTGCATGGATTTCCTGTGCATTGAGCCTGATGCCCGAGGTATCTGTAGCATGCTGGTCATCACGGACCATTACACGCGATATGCACAAGCCGGGATTTTGAAAGCAAACTGATCCGGGAGCTACTCAAAATCCTGAACATTACCAAGTCCCGGACAACTCCGTCCCATCCGGAGGGTGACGCTCTGCCGGAGCGATTCAACAGGACGTTGATGGATATGCTCGGCACGATGAAAGGCGCTCAGAAGAGTGGAGCCGACATGTGGAATCTCTAGTACATGCGTACAACTGTACTTGACATGAGTCCACAGGATTCTCCCTATTCTTCCTTATGTTTGGGCGAGAAGCCAGGCTGCCGGTGGATGCACGTCTGCGAGTGTCCACAGGCAGGATACACAACGCAACGCACTTCAAATACATGCAAAGGCTTCAGGAAAACCTGCAACAGTCTTATCAGCAAGCCGAGAAGTCCACTGCTCAACTCAACGCCAACAACAAGAGGCGCTATGACCACAAGGTCAGACACAGGGAAATCCATCCTGGAGATGCCGTGCTTCTCCGCAACCTAAGGATTCCCGGGAAGCATAAACTTGCTGACCGTTGGCATGACGGTGTGTATGAAGTTGAATCACAGATGCCGGGCCTCCCGGTCTACCACATAAAAGACGCGGCTGGCCCGGTAAAGGTCTGGCACCTTAACCACCTTACGACGAGCCAGAGATACCGCCTACACCACTGGACGGTGAGCCGGATCAATCAGAAGCTAACAAAGAGTACAGTACAGTACTGCCGCTGAGATAACACAGACACACACACACACATACTACATATATATATATACAGTTATAGTATATAGATATATAATATATATAATATTATATGTAAATAATATGCCCCTCCCACAGTTACTGCTGCTGAGATAACACCAGACACACACATAAATATTATACTGTATAATATAGTATGCCCCATGATTACGTATATATATGCCCCTGTACAGTACTGCCGCTGAGATAACACACACCACACATACACACACACACACACTACATATTACTATATATAATAGATAATACAATATATATAATATATAATATATATATATATATATAATATTATTAAAAAGCCCCTGTATAGTACTGCCGCTGAAATAAAAGACACTACATATTGTACTGTATATATGCCCCTGTACAGTACTGCCGCCGAGATAACACACACACACACTACATATTATACTGTATATATGCCCCTGTACCGTACTGTGGCTGAGATAACAGACACACACACTACATATTATACTGTATATATGCCCCTGTACCGTACTGTGGCTGAGATAACAGACACACACACTACGTATTATACTATATATTGTATATGCCCCGGTACAGTACTGCCGCTTAGATAACACAGAAGACACACACACACTTACACACTACACACTGCAATAGTATTATATACTATATCTAGTGTACAGTACTGCGCTCCGCTTAGAGAGAGACACACACACACACACACACACACACACCACACACACACACACACCACACACACACACACAGCACACACCACACACCCAACACACACACACACACACACACACCCATATTATACTATATATGCCCCTGTACAGTACTGCCGCTGAGATACACACCGGCCGTTACTTGGGAACCATGGCAACGGCTCAGCGCCCCCTGGCGCCGGGGAAGCGGGCCCACGTGCCGATCTGTCACAGACTGACCGGCGCGCGCCGGGGTTGAGCGCGGTCCCTTATTACCAACTGCCTAGTGATGTTTCGCGCCGCCGCGAGCCTGCGGTTGTCATGGTGACGGGACGTCAACTTCCTCCAGAGCAGAGAGAGAGCAGCGCGTGCAGTGTGTGTATATATAAGGTATGTATGTGTACAGTGGTGTATATACAGGTATGTGTGTGTACATACAGGTGTGTGTGTGTGTCTGTGTGTCTGTGTGTCTGTGTGTGTATATATATACAGATAGTGTGCAGTGTGTGTGTGATATACAGGTATGTGTGCAGTGTGTGTATATACAGGTATGTATGTACAGTGTGTGTATAAGGTTATGTATGTGTACTTGTGTGTGTAATACAGGTATGTGTGTGTACATACAGGTATGTGTGCAGTGTATGTGTGTATATATACAGGTATGTGTGCAGTGTGTGTGTGTATATATACAGATATGTGTGCAGTGTGTGTGTGTGTATATACAGGTATGTGTGCAGTGTGTGTATATACAGGTATGTGTGCAGTGTGTGTTTATATACAGGTATGTGTGCAGTGTGTGTGTATATACAGGTATGTGTGAGTGTGTTTATATACAGGTATGTATGTGTGTAGTGTGTGTGTATATACAGGTATGTGTACAGTGTGTGTGTATATACAGGTATGTATGTGTACAGTGTGTGTATATACAGGTATGTGTGTGTACATACAGGTGTGTGTGCAGTGTGTGTGTGTATATATATACAGGTATGTGTGCAGTGTGTGTGTGTATATATGCAGGTATGTGTGCAGTGTGTGTGTGTATATATACAGATATGTGTGCAGTGTGTGTGTGTATATACAGGTATGTGTGCAGTGTGTGTTTATATACAGGTATGTGTGCAGTGTGTGTGTTATACAGGTATGTGTTACAGTGTGTGTGTATATACAGGAATGTGTGCAGTGTGTGTATATAGATGTATGTGTGCAGTGTGTGTGTTTATATAGATGTATGTTGTGCAGTGTGTGTGTATATAGATTATTGTGTGCAGTGTGTGTGTATATAGATGTATGTGTGCAGTGTGTGTATTAATAGAGGTTTGTGTGCAGTGTGTGTGTATATAGAGGTTTGTGTGCAGTGTGTGTATATAGAGGTTGTGTGCAGTGTGTGTATATAGAGGTTTGTGTGCAGTGTGTGTATATAGATGTGTGTGTATATAGAGGTATGTGGGCAGTGTGTGTGTGTGTGTATACAGGCATGTGTGCAGTGTGTGTATATACAGGCATGTGTGCAGTGTGTGTGTATTTACAGGTATGTGTGTGTATATACAGGTATGTGTGCAGTATGTGTGTATATACAGGTATGTGTGTATATATACAGGTATGAGTGCAGTGTGTATATATACAGGTATGGGTGCAGTATGTATGTATATACAGGTATGTGTGTGTATATACAGGTATGTGTGCAGTATGTGTGTGTATATACAGGTATGTGTGTATATATACAGGTACATGTGCAGTGTGTATATATACAGATATGTGTGCAGCGGGACATACTGTTCAAAAGCTGACTCTACCTTAAGGGTTTTGAACAGCAAAGAACCTGGCAATAAGGACGGACACCTGCAACGCGATCCACTGAGCTGCAGGCATGTTATATGTAATGTTACACTTGCTTTGTATGTATTGCTGAATATGCCATACCCTCACCTTTGGTGTGCTGTATCTATGTACAGTATCTATGTATGTATGTACTGTATGTATGTTTCGAGGAACATGCAGGGAGCAGCGTGTGCGGTGTGTATATACTGACTTTGTAACTACAGAGGGACCGTGTGTCCGTGTGTACACACATATAGAGCTTCCTAAACATCACAGACATAAGCGTGCAGAGGAGCCCTGTGAGAGAGCCAAGGGTTAAATCGGGCCTGAGGTTTTACAAGAGGTGAAGAAGTGAGTGTTTGCTTATCTGCCGTCACATTGCGTGAGAAACGTTCTGCAGACGTTCATTTCTTTCTATTAAGAACTTTCCTTATGGTTGAAGATATTTACACAACTTTATTCAATATTTTGTATCTTTTGTTTTTATGGTTCCAACATGGGTTTGAGAACATTTATAATGTTAAAACAAAACGGAGACAATAGGAAGTAGATCCCTGCCCCAAGAACCTTCCAGTCTAACAATATGCCGTGCATCGGTCTTCTCCTGGCTGGGGAATCTTGGAGCTCAGTGTGCTTGAACAGGGCATCACGCTTCCCAAAAAGGTGTGCGTAATAATAATAATCATTATAATTATTATTGTTCTTGTATAGAATATTAAAGCTGCAGTTCAAGCAATATCCTACATGTATTTTTTTTTTTTAATCAATTCAGTACTATGAGAAAATACTTGTAGCACTTAGAAAAATATAAAAAAAAATATTTTAAAGACATTTTTAATGTATTCTAATGTAACAAGCATTTTTGTCCCTATAGCAACCATTTGCAAAGTCACATCCCCTTTCCCTTGTGAAACAGCATCACCTTTTTGAGCCCTGCCCTCTCTAACAGTGAACCAATTGAATCTAGTGCCTGCCTGGTCACATGATCTTCCGCACAGAACTTTGACAGTCAGTGCAGCAGAAAGGGACCCAAGATGCATTTAGTGATCCCCGAATCGAATCTTCAGCGATCGATTACAGGAGAGCGGATCGATCAGCAACTTAGCTAATCGCTTGTCAGTGTGTAGATTGTATTGATGCACATATTGAATGAATTTTTTTTTTAAAAAACAATTAAAAAAAACCTGACAGCTTGAACTGCAGCTTTAAGTAAAATACATCCCATCGCTGGAGAAGAGATTAGCTTAGTTCAGATGTATGGGCCGAAATATAGTCTCCAGCACAGACAAATCGGCTTAAGAGCATTGTGATCAGGGCATGTAGGTCTATGTTCAATATCCCGGTAACGCCTTCTTCCCCGTGCCAGAGAACGTTTCAGTCCAATGGCTTGAATAGAGTTGATAATTTCTTCGGCACTGGGAGGCGACTCGGGCCTAAGGAGCACATGTATTAAGTGCGTGTACAGGGTATCTCACCAGTTCCAGTGTGAACTTCCATTCAAATCAATGAGAGTTAACAAACAATAATAAAGTCCCCAGCGCTAAAGTCCAAGATACCGTGATCTTTAAGGCAGTCTCTAGTCTTTAAGGTGGTAGTTGGGCTCTGGTATAGATGCTCCAGATGGGATGATGTCCTTGATGTAGATGGATACACCGTCTGAAATAACAGATAAGCAGACACACCTGATTGCGCAGTGTGTTACAGCAATCAGAGCCCTATCTGAGATTGTGAAAGAATCCTACTCACATAATAAACGCCAATATATTCAGTGGAGAGGATCTGTGCTTGCTCCCCCCTTCTAGTCCGCTCCTCACACGAACCCCACGTGGAGACAGCTTACTGGAAACAGCTTACAGGATGCACCCTCTATCCTCAATGGCGTCGGGGATGCGTCCGTTACGACACCTCCACCAATGTGCGACAGGAATAGGTACAAGATAGTGTAGTATGAACAGACCTTTATTTTTTAAAACACTATAAAACGTAATAAAATACACTCACATGGTGCAATAACAGATGGTATTGCTCAATATGCCGTCCGCAGCTTGCATTCCCTAATGCCACAACGGAGAGAATCACTGCACACAGACACGCTGTCGACTTGGCGTGTGACGTCAGTGCTATAGGAAGCTCTCCCTGCGGCAGGACTACAGTGGCTGGGATGGTTCAAATGACTAAGCTCCTCCTCCCTACGTGTTTCGTGACACGTGGTCACTTCGTCAGGGGATGGTGGAGCTTAGTGTGTGATGCCTTATATACAAACCCAGATGGAGAGATCCTCCTACTTGGGGTGGGGCTTAGCTGCAATGTTGGTCAAGGAGGATCAGCTCTGACACTGACAGCGCGATCGGGGTTAATGCCTTGCCAGTAATACACATATATACCCACATAATATGCAATAAATAATGAGAACAATACAATGAATAAATTAAGAACAAATAAAAATAATAAAACAATCATACTTACATATAGACAGCCATGGGTTACCATGGTATTGATCACATATTATAAAATTAATAAATTAAATAAATGCAATCCCTGAATGCTTTACATGAAATATCCCACTCTACTTGACTAGGATAAATTAAGAGTCCTTCAAAAAGGCTGCAAGGTCAAAATCAATGTTAAGGCCTAGGGGGGTCAAGGTCTTAAGTGTGTAGATCCAATAACTTTCTCTTTTGGAGACTTTATTGAGCCTGTCCCCCCCACGCCAGCTACTTTTGGGATTATCAATCCCTAAACATACTAAACCTTCTGGACTCTGATGATGATGTAGTCTGAAATGGTTTGAGACACTGTGTGTCTCGAGGCCCCTCTTAATGTTGTAAACGTGTTCAGCGAACCTTCGTTTGAGGGGTCTCCCCGTGCGGCCCACATATTGGAGTCCGCACGGGCATTCCAGCAAATAGACACAGAAGTTTGTTTTACAATTGATGAAGGTTTTTATGTCAAAGTTTTTTCCTGTCACATTAGATTTAAAAGTCTTTGTTTTTTTTACTGTGTTTACAACCGATGCAACTTTGGCATGTATAGTAGCCTTTAAGATTATTTAGCCATGTAACATGGCGATCTCTCAGGCCATCTAACGGACAGCTAGGTGATAGGGAGGATTTCAAATTCTTTGCTCTTTTAAACACTATTTTAGGTTTACTGGGTAGGATGCTCTTAAGGATTGGATCTCTTTGGAGAATACCCCAATGTTTGATCAGCGTCTTGGATATGATGGGAGCTATACCACTATACTGTGTGATGAAAAATGGAAACTTGGCCTGACCATTCTCAGCCATTTGCCATTTTCCACACAGCAAGGACGCTCTATCGGTATTATTAACCTCTTTGATCGCAAGATCCAATTCTTGATTTTTATACTCCCGTTCAATGAATTTGGTTTTCAACTCCTTAATTTGCTGTTGGTACACGGAGTTTTCCGAACAATTCCTCTTAATTCTAAGTGCTTGCCCCTTGGGGATGTTACGAAACCAATTGGGGTGATGGTGACTGGATGCCAAAAGGTAAGTGTTGGCATCTACTTCTTTATGGAAGGTTTTAGTGTGGATGATGCCATTTACTACATAAAGGGAGAGGTCAAGAAAGTTTATCGAAGTTCTATTCTGATTGAACGTGAATCTAAGATTCCGCGTATTGTCGTTCAAATATAATTTGAATTCCTCCAGTCGGTCCAGTGGCCCCCTCCAGACAAACAGCACATCGTCGATGTATCTTTTCCAGAGCACCAAGTGTGCACCAAATGGGTTGGAGGACCTGATATGGTCCTCCTCCCAAATGGACATAAACAAGTTCGCATAACTAGGTGCAAACCTGGTGCCCATGGCAGTGCCGCACGTCTGGAGGAAAAACCTGTGGTCATGACTGAAGAAATTATGCATCAGAATAAACCTGATTCCATCCAGAATGAAAATTTTTAACTTCTCATCTACTCCAATATCCTGTTCTAGGACTCTTTTGATAGCATCTAGTCCCATCTGATGGTCAATGACCGTATACAACGAGACCACATCGCAGGTGACCCAGCACAGATCTTCCCCCCACGTTAGGTCCTGTACAAGATTTAATACCTGCGATGTATCCCTTAAATATGACGGGACCTGTATTACATATTTTTGAAGTAGATGGTCTAGGAATTGGGAAAGGTTGGAGGTGAGGGAACGGATCCCAGAAATTATTGGGCGACCAGGGGGTCTGGTGAGACTCTTATGGATCTTCGGGATGAAATAAAACACTGGGATTCTGGGCTGTTCGATCATAAGGAATTCCATTTCCCTAGTGCTGATAA
Source organism: Ascaphus truei (assembly GCA_036426205.1). Taxonomy (NCBI): domain Eukaryota; kingdom Metazoa; phylum Chordata; class Amphibia; order Anura; family Ascaphidae; genus Ascaphus; species Ascaphus truei. The sequence goes on from WSYH01000647.1 coordinate 116,796, forward strand.
TATCATCCCGAAGACCCTGATCCAAAAGAGCTGCCATCTCTTCTCTGAAAGAGTCTGTTGGATTGGACTCTAATTCCAGATAGGTGGCGCTATCTCCCAGAATTCTAAGAGATTCCTCTCTATAGTATGAGGAGTTCATCACCACGACTCCTCCCCCTTTGTCGGCTGATTTAATTACTATCTGGGAATTGGACTCAAGAGATTTGACTGCCGCCTTTTCTTCCTTGCTTAGGTTTTGTTTGCGGCATTTGAAATCATTACTGGCTTCCTCTAAGTCTGAAATTACCATTTCGGCAAAGGTATCTACAAAGTTTCCCTTCATACCTCTTGGGTAAAAGGTGGACGGTTTTTTAAATGGAGTGAGGGGAGGTTTTGTCACCATTGGATTGGTATTGGGTAGTATCACAGATCTACTTACTGCGTCCTGAGATAGTATTTCTTGAGGGAAATTTTCCTCAGAAATCTATGGACATCAACACCAGGAGTGAAAAAATAGAGGATACAATAGTGGAAAGGAAAGGAGAATCTTTAATAAAAGCCAACAAACTTAGCTCTAACCCTGGTAAAGGAAAAAAGAAGTCTAATAAGCAAGATCAGAGAGATCAAAGTTTGCATAAAAGTTTTCTAGAAGAACAACACCACGTAGGGTATGAATATAGGGACAGATCGCCGGTTGACAGAAAGTATGAGGGTCATCACTATCGTGAAAGATCACCCTTAGATAGGACCCATAGAGATAACTATGAGATAAATACCCAAAATAAGAATTCTTTTTTAGAACAGCGCCAGGGCAGAGCACCAATGCGGGAACAGTGGAGAGACACAAGAGCCAAACCAGACAGGCACGAACAAGTAAGGGTAGAAAAGAAAAGGCAGAGATTGGAAGAGTTCGAGGAAAAAGAGGAGGCACAAGGAAGAGAAAGGGAAAAAAGAAGGCCAAACCAGAAAAGGGATTGGTAAAGAGCAATGTGTTCAATATAAGTAGCATTGATTTAAAACCAGTAGAGCTAGATGTGCTATCTCAAGGTTTGAATTTTGCCCCAGTAAGCGGACCCAACATGTTTAATATCTATGTTGATGTCCATAGATTTCTGAGGAAAATTTCCCTCAAGAAATACTATCTAAAGGACGCAGTAAGTAGATCTGTGATACTACCCAATACCAATCCAACGGTGAAAAACCTCCCCTACTCCATTTAAAAACCGTCCCACCTTTTACCCAGAGTAGGAAGGGAAACTTTGTAGATCCTTTTGCCGAAATGGTAATTTCAGACTTAGAGGAAGCCAGTAATGATTTCAAATGCCGCAAAAAAACCTAAGCAAGGAAGAAAAGTGCGGCAGTCAAACTCTTGATTCCAATTCCCGATAGTAATTAAATCAGCCGACAAAGGGGGAGGAAGTCTTGGTGATGAACTCCTCATACTATAGAGAGGAATCTCTTAGAATTCTGGGAGATACGCCACCTATCTGAATTAAGTCCATCCAACAGACTCTTTCAGAGAAGAGATGGCAGCCCTTTTGGTCGGTCTTCGGGATGATATTATCAGCACTAGGGAAATGGAATTCCTTATGATCGAACGCCAGAATCCCAGTGTTTTATTCATCCCGAAGATCCATAAGAGTCTCACCAGACCCCCTGGTCGCCCAATAATTTCTGGGATCCGTTCCCTCACCTCCAACCTTTCCCCAATTCCTAGACCATCTACTTCAAAAATATGTAATACAGGTCCCGTCATATTTAAGGATACATCGCAGGTATTAAATCTTGTTACAGGACCTAACGTGGGGGGAAGATCTGTGCTGGGTCACCTGCGATGTGGTCTCGTTGTATACGGTCATTGACCATCAGATGGGACTAGATGCTATCAAAAGAGTCCTAGAACAGATATTGGAGTAGATGAGAAGTTAAAAATTTAATTCTGGATGGAATCAGGTTATTCTGACGCATATTTCTTCAGTCATGACCACAGGTTTTTTCCTCCAGACGTGCGGCACTGCATGGGCACCAGGTTTCACCTAGTTATGCGACTTGTTTAGGTCCATTTGGGAGGAGACCATATCAGTGCTCCAACCCATTTGGTGCAAACTTGGTGCTCTGGAAAAGATCATCGACGATGTGCTGTGTCTGGAGGGGCCACTGGACCGACTGGAGAATTCAAATTATATTTGAACGACAATACGCGGAATCTTAGATTCCACGTTCAATCAGAATAGAACTTCAATAACTTTCTTGACCTCTCCCTTATGTAGTAAATGGCATCATCCACACTAAAACCTTCCATAAAGAAGTAGATCCCAACACTTACCTTTTGGCATCCAGTCACCATCACCCACCAATTGGTTTCGTAACATCCCCAAGGGGCAAGCACTTAGAATTAAAATTGTTCGGAAAACTCCGTGTACCAACAGCAAATTAAGGAGTTGAAAACCAATTCATTGAACGGAGTATAAAATCAATAATTGGATCTTGCGATCAAAGAGGTTAATAATACCGATAGAGCGTCCTTGCTGTGTGGAAAAGGGCAAATGGCTGAGAATGGTCAGGCCAAGTTTCCATTTTTCATCACACAGTATAGTGGATTCTCCCATCATATCCAAGACGCTGATCAAACATTGGGGTATTCTCCAAAAGATCCAATCCTTAGAGCATCCTACCCAGTAAACTCAAAATTGTTTAAAAGAGCAAAGAATTTGAAATCCTCCCTATCACCTAGCTGTCCGTTAGATGGCCTGAGAGATCCCATGTTACATGGCTAAATATCTTAAAGGTCTACATAAATGCCAAAGTTGCATCGGTTTGTAAACACAGTAAAAAAACAAAGACTTTTAAAATCTAATGTGACAGGAAAAAACTTTGACATCTAAAACCCACATGTAAACAATTCTGTGTACTTTTCTTTTGCTGGAATGCCCGTGCGGACTCCATATTGTGGGCCGCACGGGGAGACCCCTCAAACGAGGGTCGCTGAACACGTTTAACACATAAAGGGGCCTCGAGACACAAGTGTCTCAAACCTTTTCAGACTACATCATCATCAGAGTCCAGAAGTTTTGTATGTTTAGGGATTGATAATCCCAAAAGTAGCTGGGCGTGGGGGGGACAGGCCAATAAAGTCTCCAAAAGAGAAAGTTATTGGATCTACACACTTAAAGCCTTGACCCCCTAGGCCTTAACATTGATTTTGACCTTGCAGCCTTTTTGAAGGACTCTTAATTTCCTGCAATTAAAGGGGATATTTCATGTAAAGCATTCAGGGATTGCATTATTTAATTTATTAATTTTAATATGTGATCAATACCATGGTACCCATGGCTGTCTTATGTAAGTATGATTGTTTATTATTTTTATTTTTCTTATTTATTTTTATTGTTCTCATTATTTTATGTCCATATTATGTGGGTATATATGTGTATAACTGGCAAGCATTAACCCCGATCGCGCTGTTCATGTCAAGCTGATCCTCCTTGACCACATTGCAGCTAAGCCCCACCCCAAGTAGGAGGACTCTCCATCTGGGTTTATATAAGGCATCAACACTAGCTCCACCATCCCCTGACAAGTGACCACGTGTCACAAACACGTAGGAGAGACTTAGTCATTTGAACCATCCCAGCCACTGTAGTCCTGCCCAGGAGAGCTTCCTATAGCACTGACGTCACACGCCAAGTCGACAGCGTGTCTGTGTGCAGTGATTCTCTCCCGTTGTGGCATGGGAATGCAGCTGCGGACGGCATATTGAGCAATACCATCTGTTATTGCACCATGTAGTGTATTTTATTACGTTTTATAGTGTTTTAAAAAATAAAGTTCTGTTCATACTACACTTCTTGTCCTATTCCTGTCGCACATTGGTGGAGGTGTCGTAACGGACGCATCCCCGACGCCATTGAGGATAGAGGTGCATCCTGTAAGCTGTTGTTCAGTAAGCTGTCTCCACGTGGGGTTCGTGTGAGGAGCGGACTAGAAGGGGGGAGCAAGCACAGATCCTCTCCACTGAATATATTGGCGTTTATTATGTGAGTAGGATTCTTTCACATCTCAGATAGGGCTCTGATTGCTGTAACACACGCGCAATCAGGTGTGCTGCTATCTGTTTATTTCAGACGGTGTATCCTCTACATCAAGGACTCATCCCATCTGGAGCATCTATACCAGAGCCCAACTACCACCTTAAAGACTAGAGACTGCCTTAAAGATCACGGTATCTTGGACTTTAGCGCTGGGGACTTTATTATTGTTTGTTCACTGTTTATATCAGGTTTGGAATTACCTGTCATTATTGTCACCTAGCTGCTTTTTTTCACAGCATTGTGTCAGTCACTTTGATATTATTTTGATGTTGCACGAGCACTTATCATTGTTTTAGCACAATATTGTTAGCACTTAGTTTAGTGTAGGTTAGCGCTTTTGGAGGGGTTATTTTCTTTGTTTTGTTCAATGAGAGTTAACGCTGGAAAGGTGCGATAACCGTACCGACTTGATAAGTGTGCCCCTTTTAAAGAGATTTCTTATTGAGCTACATCCAGTCCAACGCTGAGGCAATGCTAGGTGTGTACGCCTGCCGCAGAAGCGATTTCTGACCTAAGGGGAGACGTGGCGGAGGCGTGGCTGTGACCCGGCCGTTGCGTGACAAAATCCAATAAATTTGTCACGTGAAAAAGTGGGCACGCGGTCGTGTGCACTATGGCTGTCCTCATTAGGAAACGGGCTTTTGTTCACGTCGCGCTTAGAATGGACGCGGCCTAATAAACACCGGTGTGAGAGAGACTGTGCTAAACATGAATAATAAGAGAAAGATAATCTGATTTGTAAGAGACAGACTATGATAGTCTTTATCACAGAATGTGCCGTATATTTAAGAGTAGATTCATGGGTGGTTGTTTTCTGGTGATCGAGTGTATCATAGTGAGAGAGAGACAGATACAGAGAGAAAAACGAGTAAATGTGGGGTGTACAGTATGTATCGCAATTTGAGACATGTTGACACAAATGCCCAGTTTTGCAAATCAGGGCTAACGTCTAACACAGGGGGGCGCAAACTTTTTTCCCTGCGCCCCCCTGCCGGCGTCCCCTCACTCCCGCGCCCCCCCTAAGCCCCACGTACCTGCGCTCCGGCGTCATGACGTCACGTTGCCATAGCAACGTGACGTCACATGACCTCGCGCCGTCATTTTGACGCCGCGTTGCCATGGCGATGCAGGAAGGAAGCCGCCGGAGCTAAGGTAAGTAAAGGTTTACAGAGGCCCTGCAGCTCCCCCGGCACTTAATTTAAGTGCCTTCGGGAAGCGCGCGGGGCCTCTGTAAACCCCGCGCCCCCCGCCGCCAGTCTCGCGCCCCCCCTGGGGGTCGCGCCCCCCAGTTTGCGCACCGCTGGTCTAACACACATTTACTTTCATTTTGTGGTGATCGGGGGCAACGTGCTTCTAATCTTGTCTTTGTGTGAATGTATCAAAGCATTTTGCTTCTATGTTGTAGCGTTGCAGCAGCTTGGGATGTGGGGAGTGTTAAAGCAGGAGTCCAAGCTGCCGGGTTTTTTTTCCTTCCCCCTTTAATACGTGCATCAATACAATCCACACAATGATAAGTAATTAGCCAAGTTGCTGATCGATCCGTTCCCCTGTGATCGATCAGCGAAGATTCGGCTCGGGGGTTCATTAAATGGCCGTCAGTGCAGCAGAAGAGGACCAAAGATGCAAAGTTCTGTGGGGAAGATCATGTGACCAGGCAGTCACTAGATACAATTGGTGCACTGCTAGAGAGAGGGCAGGGATCAAAAAGGGGTGTGCCAGAGCCTGTTCCAGGAGAGGAAGGGGATGTGACTTTGTAAATGGTTCCTATAAAAACAAAAAATGCTTGTTACATTATATTACCTTAAAAATGTCAGAGTTGTTTAAAAAAAAATGCTGCAAGTATTTTCTCATAGTACAGAACTGATTTATTAAAAAAACCACACATGTAGGATATTGCTTGGTCTGCAGCTTTAATGGGTTGGGCATATGATGACGTAACAGTGGTTGATCGTTTTTCGTCACATTTTACTCGCATAAAGTAGAAGGTATCTCTGGCTAGCATTCTGTGTCACATGTAAAAGCTCTTTGTGCAGCTGTAAGGAGAGAATGGTCCAGTGTATTAAAACAAGTGTTCAAAACTCCTATATTTACAGACAGATTCTGGCAGTCGCTCGGAGGGACAAGAATTGCTAACATCAAACACAAGAAGAGTCCCAAAGACAGAGGGTGAAACACCTGAGTTTGACTTTTGTGGACATCTGGCAAGACTATGCCCACCAAGCACAAACAGGTAAGCAACAAACCAGTAGCAAGGAGATCCACAAACAATGCAGTGGGCTCCTTATGGATTTGTGCTGATCTTTACCTGTACGTTGTTGCTGGTGATTGAAACACCAGAGAGGTACCTGCTGGCTGCCATTTTGATTTTCAAGGGAAGTTCAAAACTGATAGATCAGGACAGTTGGCTTAATAATAACACAAACTGATGAGGTACTAACTAAACCTCCATTTACAGGGCTTAGTGCAGGGGTGGCTAACTCCAGTACTCAAGGTCCACCAACAGGTCAGGTTCTCAGGATACTGTGCTTCGGCACAGGTGGCTCAAACAGTGGCTGAGCTTTTGACTGCACAACCTGCGCTGAAGCAGGGATATCCTAAAAATCTGACCTGTTGGTGGCCCTTGAGGACTGGAGTTGACGACCCCTGCACTAAGCCCTGTAAATGGAGGCTTGGTTAGTACCTAATTAGTTGACCACCCCTGGCTTAGGCCGTGCCTATAGGGCCGTCGATGGCGACGGGGGCTCAACGGGTGACGTCGATGTCGCCAGCGGCGAAAGTTTCAAGTGGCGACAGCCCTTGAAAAATCAAATTTTACCGGCTACCAGTTTTTGCGACGGTGACGTTGCTCCGTTGCTTTGTCGCGCGCACTATAAGCGCACGTGGCGGCAATGCGTTTGTTTGCGGGCACTATAAGCACGGCCTTAGTGAGTGCTACAGTACATACTGATGCAGCTGCCATTATTCGAACACTTCACGCGTCATGTACATCGGAATCCCGATTTGAAACCGCGGGATGAATTCCAGCCTTCCCGCACTAAGATGCGAGCGCGGTGAGTCCATAAAAACGCATTTTAGTGTTCTGGCTATTAAAAACATGAAATTGACACAGTAGCACAGTAACACAGTAGCACAGTAACAGAGTGACACAGTAGCACAGTAACAGAGTGACACAGTGACACAGTAGCCCAGTACTGTACACATTACAATTCATCCATTTTATTGCAAACGAAGAAATAGAATCCATGAAATTCAAACAAAACATCCGCGATAAGCGCGGGTGCCTGGGGCGGTTGGCCGCGTTCATGCTGCGTGGGGAACAGCAGAGAACTCAAAATCGGCGCCGAGATGTGTTCGAATAACGGCCGCTGCATCAGTATGTAAAGATTTACTTTTTTCTTCACAGATATATTTAATCTGGGTACTGTATTCATTTACATATAAAACAAATATATCAACATTCTTTCCCCTTGTGTTTGATAGCACTCGGATATTTCAAAAAAGATATGTTCTAAAGTATAAAAAATCATTTTAATTAAGCACATCTACAAAATAAACAAACAATTAAAAGAAAAAAACATGAAACCAAAACTCAAACTTCTCCCACACCTCCTGAAATCAAAAAGGACTATAAATATTGATACAAAAAAAATGAAAAACAGATAATAATCAGGCACAAAACTACATAGCGTGCATTGGGGACACAGTACCCAATTTACTCACGACCAGCCGGTCATCATAGTGAAATACTAGTGACTGATGCCCTGTTAACCAATTGAAAGTATCATATATGAACAAAATCGATTTATGTGATAACAACGACATTGACATACATACATACATACATACATACATACATACATACATAACTCGACAAATGCACTCGCCCTCTCGTCTGTGCTTTTTACCCACTGGTGTGAGTTACCGGCGGCGTGGTGCAGCGTCTCCCGGCATTCTCCTGCTTCTCCTCCTTCAACTCTGCATTTTCCTGCAGCTTTCGTGAAAATGGCCACGTGGCGTCACATGACACCACGTTGCCATGACAATAGGACGCCACCTAGCGTCCCATTGTCATGGCAACGTAGCGTCATTTGACGCCGCACGGCCATTTTCAATGAAGTTGCAGGAGAATGCCGGGAGTTGAATGGTGAGAAACAGGAGAATGCTGGGGGACGCTGCACCACGTCGTGGGTAAAATTGGGGGGATTAGAGAGGGAGGGTTTTGTTTTTGGGGTGGGGACGAGTGGCTCTTTTTATAATTAGTCGAACCCAGTATCTCTCTCCCTCTCTCCCTCCCTGTGCATATAACAAGGGGTTAAGTGGGCAAACAGACGATGAACAACGCTGTCAATACATCCCAAAATGGGGAAAAAACTATATACCCACAACAACAAAAAATGGGGGGAGAAAATTGTTTGAACTATATACAGGCATACCCCGGTTTAAGGACGCTCACTTTAAGTACACTCGCGAGTAAGGACATATCGCCCAATATGCAAACGGCAGCTCACGCATGCGCCAGTCAGCACGTCCTGAACAGGAATACCAGCTCCCTACCTGTACCGAAGCAGTGCGCAAGCGGGGAGACTATAGAGTCTGTTGCAAATGCGTTATTTACATCAGTTATGCATGTATATGACATTTGCCGTACAGTACATGCATCGATAAGTTGAAAAAAGGCTGTGTTTTACTTTTAGTACATTTTAGCTTTATATACAGTTGTTTTTTCATCTTTTTGCTCCCCTGTGCTCCCCCCTTGGTTACATATATGTAATGGATTTTCTGGCTTGGCTTGACCCACCCAATCTCACATTGGCCCCTGTGGTCTAACCAGCCCCATTACAGTGTAGTGTCTGGTGGTGCACCTGTTGGCAACAGGACTCCTGAGTCTCCCGCATGATGTTGTGTGGGGATTGCCAACCCAGACAGGCAGCTGAGGTAGTGTACTGAGTCCTACCTAGATCCAGTGCAGCGCCTCCACCTCATCAGGATCCCTTCGGTTGCTTGGGGATGGTCCTGGTGAGGAACTCCTCTGTGGTGCAGTCCTCTGTGTAATCACTCCACACTTACACACGAGGATATGATTTAACAAGGACATCTTTATTGTATGTGATGCGGGCCAGATGCCCCTCACAGTGGTCAGACTCAGCCGCTCATGTTCAGTTGTGCTTCCCTTTAAAAGGTATGCCTTTCCAATCTGGGGGATTCCCTATCCCCGCAGGGAGATCTTCCCTGTGCCAGGTCCCTGGTCACAGTATAGGCTCTGTTAGCCAATTTCTCTGCACAACACATAGGCCACCAGTTACATCACTAATGAGCCATCTCCTCCCAAGTCTCAACACAGACTTGCTCCTTACTCCAACAACTAACTTTTGGCAGTGCTGTGTCTTATATAGACTCAGGGACTGGCACATCCCTGATGTCACTAATTGTGGACTCAGAGAATGTGGCCACTCCCCTACATACATATGACACCTCACCAGGGTCTGAGGGCAAACCTCCATGATTACTGCTGGCATTCCCATAACTTACCGGGCCTTACTGCCAGCAGAAGAGGAAACTGCAGTCCATTTTACAGCATGGCTACATTTATTTTCTCTGTGTACTATATTTTTTAGTATATACGTTTATTGCATTCTATATTCTTTCTGTTTCTACCAGGGTTTTTTTCATTTGAATATTTGTTGAGGAGTTTAGTATTTAGCTTTTTTTCTTTCTTACTCTCTGGTAGTCAGATTTATTAAGGGGTGTCTGTACTTTTTTGGCTGATTTGTATCTTTTTTCTCATTTACTGGATATTTATTGAGATATATTTTTGGCTTATTAGTTCAGTTTTGTACTTAGCATGTGCTAATATATACTCATATTGTTTCTTGCTTATTATTATTCTGTGGTAGGGTACCATTAGTTTATGTATGTTTTTATGTTAGTGTGTTTCACTGCTTCTTCTTAAAATCTTTGACGCATTTTCCTTGCTGACTCTTGGTTCCAGGTTTTTTGTTTCTTATTTTGATTTAGTCATCAGGCTTATTGCGAGTGCTTAATATAGGGATCTCGTAGTCTTTTTTGTGTGTTCTTATATTATTACTTATCCCTTAGCACCCCCAGGATTTTTACTATCTTATTTTTGTTTGGGTTTAGTTAATCCATTTACATTAATATTATATTTCGTTTTTGGGTCCTGGGTTAGCCTTTGTCTATTGATATAGTGTTAGCGACTTTCCCCTTTTCTGTGTGCGTGATATATATATATCTGCAGCAGTATGTACGGCGTGTATGTCTACATGTCTCTAGAGGCATTTTTAATGGGGATCCGCAAATACCAGGGGGCGTGGCTAAGAAGGTATTCCAAAAAGAGTGCATTTATTAAATATGAAGATATCATGGGCCTGACAGCAATTTGCAGGAACAGCGAATAGATGTGTGTAACTATTCTAATTACACAAATCAAATGATACCAAAAACAAGGATTTTCTATGTATAATCTCTGATATACCTGTTTCTCATGAAAAAATAGAAGTTATATTTGATATGCCGGCGTGTATATTAAGTACACAGACGCAACAGTGAAGATGGTGTGTGACTAAGTATTATAGAAACAAGTTATGTTTTTTTTTTTATATTGATGCAAACTTTAAACGTCAAAAGAACATGTTTTGTTTCTTAAAAATGTCAGCCAGAGCTGATTGACGACAGGGGTGGGCTTATGTTGTTTTCAATGGAACTTGCATGTGTGAATAGAAAAATTAGATTTCAACTAAAGGAGTATCCAGGCTGGAACACATAAAATCTCAATTTCCACTCAAGACCCTTTGGGGAAAGATCTGATCAATGTTAGACGATAATGTATGTTATATTCTTTGTTTATCCTTTTATTTTGATGAAACTGCTTTTTATTATAACTGTGTGTTCTTGTAATCTCTTTTCTGTAACAAAAGCACTGTGTTTTTTTACATTTAAGCTAACCTTTAATAGGTAATACTTTGGGCTCTGATTGAACTGTTGCACAATTTGTAGTGGATAAAATTGCATTTTTCAGACACAATTTGCTACAGCAGATTTTTGTCTAAGAGCACAGTTATTCCTAATAAACAGAGACCAGAGGCTCTGTACATCTTTTAATACGTTTGGTGGTGGCAGCGGATATAGTGGTATAATATATACAGTCATGTGAAAAAGAAAGTACACCCTCTTTGAATTCTATGGTTTTACATATCAGGACATAATAACAATCATCTGTTCCTTAGCAGGTCTTAAAATTGGGTAAATACAACCTCAGATGAACAACAACACATGACATATTACACTGTGTCATGATTTATTTAACAAAAATAAAGCCAAAATGGAGAAGCCATGTGTGAAAAACTAAGTACACCTTATGATTCAATAGCTTGTTGAACCATCTTTAGCAGCAATAACTTGAAGTAATCGTTTTCTGTATGACTTTCAGTCTCTCACATTGTTGTGCAGGAATTTTGGCCACCTCTTCTTTACAACGTTGCTTCAGTTCATTGAGGTTTGTGGGCATTTGTTTATGCACAGCTCTCTTAAGGTCCAGCCACAGCATTTCAATCGGGTTGAGGTCTGGACTTTGACTGGGCCATTGCAACACCTTGATTCTTTTCTTTTTCAGCCATTCTGTTGTAGCTTTGCTGGTGTGCTTGGGATCATTGTCCTGTTGCATGACCCAATTTCGGCCAAGCTTTAGCTGTCGGACAGATGGCCTCATATTTGACTCTAGAATACTTTGGTATACAGAGGAGTTCATGTTCGACTCAATGACGGCAAGGTTCTCAGGTCCTGGGGCTGCAAAAACAAGCCAAAATCATCATCCCTCCACCACCATGCTTGACAGTTGGTATGAGGTGTTTGTGCTGATATGCTGTGTTTGGTTTTCGACCAACGTGGCGCTGTGCATTATGGCCAAACATCTCCACTTTGGTCTCGTCTGTCCAAAGGACATTGTTCCAGAAGTCTTGTGGTTTGTTCAGATGCAACTTTGCAAACTTAAGCCGTGCTGCCATGTTCTTTTTAGAGAGAAGAGTTTTTCTCCTGGCAACCCTTCCAAACAAACCATACTTGTTCTGTCTTTTTCTAATTGTACTGTCATGAACTTTAACATTTAACATGCTAACTGAGGCCTGTAGAGTCTGAGGTGTAACTATTGTTTTTTTTTTGCAATTTCTCTGAGCATTGCACGGTCTGACCTTGGGGTGAATTTGCTGGGATGTCCACTCTTGGGAAGATTGGCAACTGTCTTGAATGTTTTCCACTTTTGAATAATCTTTCTCACTGTAGAATGATGGACTTTAAATTGTTTGGAAATGACCTTATAACCCTTCCCAGATTGATGGGCCGCAACAATTGTTTCTCTGATTCTCTGAGATCATTGCTGATGTCTTTCCTCCTTGGCATTGTGTTAACACACACCTGAATGCTCCAGACTAGCAAACTGCTAAAACTTTGGCTTTTATAGAGGTGGTCACACTTGCTGATGATCAATTAATCAATGGCATTTGATTAGCAGCACCTGTCTGCTACTTAGCATCTTAATTCCTATGGAAGCAGTGAGGGTATAATTAGTTTTTCACACATAGCTTCTCCATTTTGGCTTTATTTTTGTTAAATAAATCATGACACCGTGTAATATGTCATGTGTTGTTGTTCATCTGAGGTTGTATTTACCTAATTTTTAGACCTGCTAAGGAAGAGATGATGTTATTATGTCCTGATATGTAAAACCATGGAAATCAAAGAGAGTGTACTTTCTTTTTCACATGACTGTTGTATATATTGCACTGGAGTACAGGTAAATATGAACTAATTTGAAGTACTTGAAATGAACAGACAGTCCTCGCTCAACCCAAAATAGATAAATGTTGTAGTGGGTGCTACCTTGGAGATGTTTTGCAAATATACAGTATGGGGTGTGCATAGTGCCGCACGCAAAGAAAAATCCTATATATGGTGCACACCTACAAGTAATGAATATAGTTGACGAAATTATTGTTTACAATAAAGAAACATGTACCATAAATTAACACTAACACCACTTTAGAGTTTGAATACTGTGTTCATCTGTACTCCAAATGAGTGAATGGAAGTGCTGATTAATAAAAATAAAAGGATTCCCCCACAGGCGGACAGTGTATCTCCTACCTGGGAATATTAAATGTACCCCAATGTATAGCAGCTCGATTTGAAATCAAAATCTTACTGGATAGATACCTAGAGCATGACAGTTTGTGTGAGCTCAAATAATTGGTATCAATCTAGATCAGGGTGCGCAAATTTTTCTGTTTGTGCCCCACCTGTCTGCTCTCCCCCCCTGCCCGTGCCCCCCCACCCCTCCTTACCTGCTCTCTGGCTGCGGCGTCATATGACGTCACATTACCATTTGACACCGCGTTGTCATGGCTACGCGTCGCCTGAGAGCAGGTAAGAGAAGTTACAGAGGCCTCACGTCACCCCCGGCATTTAATTTAAATGTCTTGGGAAAGAGCGCAGGGCCAGTTTGCGCACCCCTGATCTAGATGACAGGGACATAAGCCCAAAGTTTACAGGCGCACCATCTATGTGCTTGTTACCAGAGCCCCCAGTGGCCAGCGCAGGTAAGTGAAAACACTGTTGGTGTGCTGGATCACTGTGGTAGAAAGCACTAGTTGTGCTAATGAGCCCTAACTGGCTCCAATCTGTGTAATAGATACGTCCTGTATAGAAGCTGCTTGAATAGCAGAGACCCCTAACTTGCTCTTTACCTAAAACTCGGTGGATATATATACCATCCTGATCAGCTGTTGAATCAGGGACAATACAGGACACATCCTCCTAAAACAAGAAGGAACCGGCACTCCAGAGGTCTTCATACAAAAAAAAAACTGAGATTTTAATCCAACATTAAAATTCTCTTTTTTTTGTATGAAGACCTCTGGAGTGCCGGCTCCTTCTTGTTTTAGGAGGATGTGTCCTGTATTATAGGTCTCCCCAGTGGGGGATGTGTCCTGTATTATAGGCCTCCCCAGTGGGGGATGTGTCCTGTATTAAGGTCCTCCCCAGTGGGGGATGTGTCCTGTATATAGGTCTCCCCAGTGGGGGATTGTCCTGTATTATAGGTCTCCCAGTGGGGATGTGTCCTGTATTATAGTGTCTCCCCAGTGGGGGATGTGTCCTGTATTATAGGCCTCCCCAGTGGGGATGTGTCCTGTATATAGGCCTCCCAGTGGGGATGTGTCTGTATTATAGGCCTCCCAGTGGGGGATGTGTCCTGTATTATAGGTCTCCCCAGGGGGTGGTGTCCTGTATTAAGGTCTCCCCAGTGGGGGAGTGTGTCCTGTATTATAGGTCTCCCCAGTGGGGGATGGTGTCCTGTATTATAGGCCTCCCCAGTGAGGAGATGTGTCCTGTATTATAGGTCTCCCCAGTGGGGGATGTGTCGGTATTATAGGTCTCCCCAGTGGGGAATGTGTCCTGTATTATAGGTCTCCCTCAGTGGGGAATGTGTCCTGTATTATAGGTCTCCCCAGTGGGGGATGTGTCCTGTATTATAGGTCACCCCAGCGCGGGGATGTTTCCGGTATTATAGGCCTCCCCAGTGGGGGAGTGTTCCTGTATTTAGGCCTCCCCAGTGGGAATTTGTACTGTATTGTAGTCTCCCCCAGTGGAGGATGTGTCCTGTATTATAGGTC